>OY992883.1:6383351-6493351 GCA_963921405.1 Cepaea hortensis | reverse complement strand
TCATTGTCTGCAATCAAGACTGTATCATCTGCATATCTAATGTTATTGATGCATCGTCCCCCAATGTTGATTCCTTCCATATTTTCAATATTTCTGAAAATATTTTCACTGTACAGGGAAAACAGATCTGGAGACATTACACATCCCTGTCTCACACCTCTCTTAATAGGCTGATATTGGCTTACTTCATTATCAACTCTTATGGCAGCTTGTTGTTTCCAATATATGTTTTTTACAAGTCTAAGGTCTTTCCCATCAATTTGTAGATCTTCAAGCATCCTTATCATGTTGACATGTCCTTAGATATGTTATTCTATATCCTTAGATATGTTATTCTTTGTTCATAGATATATTGTTCTATGTCACTATATATTGTTCTACGGTCTGGGATTTATTGTTCTATGTCACTAGATGCTCTTCTCTGTTCCTAGATATGTTGTTCTATGTTCCTAAATATGTTGTGCTATGTCCCTAGATATGTCATTCTATGTCCCTAGATATGTCATTCTACGTCCCTTTATATGTTGTTCTATGTCGTCCAATATATTATTCTATGTACTTAAATCTGTAGGTTGTGTTCTCAGATAGTTTGTCCTGTCTCCTCAAATATGGTATTTGTGTCCTCAAATATGGTGTCCTGTCTCTTAAAATATGGTGCTTATGCCCTAAACCATATTGTCCTATCTCCTCAAATATGGTGTTTGTGTCCCAAAATATAGTGCTCTATCTCCTAAATTATGCTTTACATGTCCTTACACGCGTTGTTTCATGTCTTCAAATATATTATTCTTTACTGTAAATTATTTTTTCTATTTTGCCAAAATAGGTTGTTTGTTTCCTCAGATATTTTGCTCTATGTCCTCAAATACCCTCTGTTACACTTCCTTGTGCTTAAGGTCAACACTAATTTTGTCCCCATCATGCAGTTACACCAGTATTATTTCCCTCCCCGGGGTTTCTAATTTCCCACGCCCCTGGATGCCCAGCATGGGACAGAGTTGTTCGGTAACAGGGAGGCCACCGTGCGCCGCCTCTGTCGTCAAGAAGTCTTCACAGAAACACGGGGAAATGTGGACATTACTTCTATACTGGCAACTTCTGCTACTGCTGCTTCTAATGCTACTGCTGTTGTTGCTGATGCTGCTCCTACTACTACCGCTACTACTACTACTATTACTCATTATTACTACTACTAATACTACTACTACTAATACTACTACTACTTATACTACTACTGCAATTACAACCACTACCAGCACCAACACCACAACTACTACCACTTCTGATGCTACTGTCGCTGCTGCTACTGCTACTGCTACTACTACTATTACTTCTACTACTATTAACAATAGTAACAATACCATTGTTTCTACTACTACTACTACTACTACTACTACTACTACTACTACTACTACTACTACTACTACTACTACTACTACTACTACTACTACTACTACTACTACTACTACTACTACTACTACTACTACAACTGTTACGACTACTACTGCAATGCTGCAGCAAGTAACATACCTGTTGCTACTGATAGTACTACTATTACTGCTGTTTCTGTTACTGCTACTATTGCAGCTTGTATTATTATTACTACAGCTGCTGCTGTATTCTACTATCAACAGTAACCACGTACTACAACAACAAGAACCATTCACTATAACCGCAACCACTCACTACAACAACCACCACTTACTACAACAACCACCACTTACTACAACAACGCCCTCTTACTACAACAACCACCACTCACTACAACAACCACCACTTACTACAACAACCACCACTCACTACAACAACCACCACTTACTGCAACAAAGCCCTCTTACTACAACAACCACCACTTACTACAACAACCACCACTCACTACAACAACCACCACTCACTACAACAACTACACACAACAACAACGCCCACTCACTAAAACCATAACCACTCACTACAACCACAACCACTTAATACAACAACCACTCACTACAACAACAATCACTCACTACAACAACAACCACTCACTACAACCACAACCACTCACTACAACCACAACCACTTAATACAACAACCACTCACTACAACAACAATCACTCACTACAACAACAACCACTCACTACAACCACAACCACTTAATACAACAACCACTCACTACAACACCAACCACTCACTACAACAACAACCACTCACTAAAACCACAACCACTCACTACAACAACCACCACTCACTAAAACCACAACCACTCACTACAACCACAACCACTTAATACAACAACCTCTCTCTACAACAACAACCACTCACTACAACAACAACCACTCACTACTACAACAACCACTCACTACAACAACCGTTCACCACAACAACCACTTACTACAACAACCACTCACTACTACACCAACCACTCACTACAACAACAACCACTCACTACAACCACAACCACTTAATACAACAACCACTCACTACAACACCAACCACTCACTACAACAACAACCACTCACTAAAACCACAACCACTCACTACAACAACCACCACTCACTAAAACCACAACCACTCACTACAACCACAACCACTTAATACAACAACCTCTCTCTACAACAACAACCACTCACTACAACAACAACCACTCACTACTACAACAACCACTCACTACAACAACCGTTCACCACAACAACCACTTACTACAACAACCACTCACTACTACACCAACCACTCACTACAACAACCACCACTCACTACAACAACCACCACTCACTACAACTACCGTTCAGTACAACAACAACCACCACTCACTACAACAACAACCATTCTCTACAACAACCACCGATTCTATTATTGATCTCGTAATTATTCCGGCCAGCAGTATCTGTAGCTTAACGCAGCTTGTTTGCCCTACAAATGAGAAAACATTCCCCAGTCCCGATCGACTGACATCGTAAACTACAATAGTTATCTATCCTTGATGTCGCTAATCTGTCGTGACTTGCAAACACCAGCTTGGGTTATTGCCCTTGGTATTGTCACATAGATAAACCAGAGTCACGCGTACACGGGGAAGGAGGGACTATAGAAGAACAAGTACACAAGAACGTACCTACCACATTGTTACAAGTAAAGAGATGTGTACTATATAGTTACAAGTTAAGCACGAAGTTCTTTGGAGCAAAAAGTACTATATAGTATATAGTTGCAAGATAAGAAGGAAGTACTACTTTATTTTTTTTCGCATAGACTTTACAGGACATCGCTGTCAACATCAGCATCTTTCAGCTGATTGTTGATTTCTTGGCAAGATTACGCTGAGTAGTTTGCCATTGCTTCTTCTTCTTCTTCTTCTTCTTCCTCTTCTTCTTTCGTTCGCCTGAAATATGTCTAGAACTGCAATATTGTCTCTTGTATGAATCTAACAGTCTTTTTTAGTTCACTGAGCTGTCCGTAGAGTTTATCTTCCACTGTTGTCGCTCTAGGCCAGAAGGTTCGCCTGGATATGTTGTAGTTTGGGCAGTCCTGAAGTATGTGTATGGAGTTGCGACGCCAAACCACATGTGCTCATGGCTGAGTCACCAATCTTGAATTTTGTATACACGTAGTTGCGTAATCTATTGTGTCCTGTACTAAGGAGCAGAATAATGACCTGTTCTGGTCTGTCCATAACGTTGTAGTTGTCTTGAGTAGGGTTTGGTGGCTTTCTGACTGGTTTGATCATTCTTTTCTTTTAGTGGTATGTAATGGGCACATAAGGTTGTTCTTCTGTTGCACCTTCCTTAACCAATCGCTTTCTGAGCGACCGGCTCACATACCTCGTAAGTTACCGACGCGGAGAGAACCGCTACCAATCCTCGTGCACATCACGTCACGTTACGAGAGTTTACGGGATTACGGAGAAAGTAGTGTAACTCCTAGAACAGGGAGACTGGCACTACATTATTAAAAGTTAAGAAATAAGTAGTACATTATTTAAAGTTAAAAAGGAAGTAGTACATTGTAACAACTACAGAGGGAAGTACCACATTGTAACAACTACAGAGGAAAGTACCACATTGTTACAAGTTATGATAAGTGCTACAAAGAAGGCTGTTAAAGAAGGAAGTACAACTGTCACATGATTCCCGGAGATCCTATTATCTAATCCCGGATAGCTGACTAATTCCTAAAAATAGCCTAAAAGATAATTGTCCTAATCTGTTCGCCATACTCTCAGACGAACGAATACACAATGTTAACACCAAGGGAAATGTTGCACATTGACTAGAGAAGTGTGGGATAGAAAGATAGTTTAGACAAACACATACATCAAGATCTGAGTCACACTTATGATAGACCAATTGAGACACAAATTCCCACTCGCTCAGTCGATTAACAAAGTATGTCGACATTATGACAATATAATTGTAATAAAGAGTGGGAAAGACAAGAGTAGTAATAACTATAAATCATAATGGAAACAGTCCTTGAAAAGAATCTTATTTAGAATTGATGATGTCTATATGGATGTCATCATGAGGAGGTGGATCGACTTGAATATTGTCAGAGAATGTTTGTAAGTGTTAGAACTCTGCAGTCACTGGAAAACAGAGTCACTATGTATATCTCCACTCCTTTGAACTGACAATATACATGTATACAGACAAAGGTCCACGTGTAACTTCCACACGACAGTCTTCAACACAGCAACTTCGTAGTAATTTTCAGAGGATTCTGGCACGCCCTGCTTTCGGCTCACATTAATAATGCACTGGCTGATCGTTTACTTTAGTTTAGTTCGTTAGTTAGTAAGACGACTGATCATCCTCATTGCACATCGAACCATTCAGTCCATAAGTGCTCGGATCCCCTCTTCAGTAAATCCCGCAGCGTGTAGCAACTGACGACACCAGTTCTGTGTTGGTTTATTAATCTTCTTTGGTTTCCCGCGTAGTGTTCTTGTTTGGCCACACCTCTTTTAATTTGCTGTTCTCGCAGTCTGACCATGGTTGTAGATTCACAGTCATCACTTGGTTCTCGCAATAGTCTTACTTCTCGTAGAGCATTCAGAATGTCAGCCTGGTCCATGGCTCGTCTGCCTTCCACAGTAGCCTCACCTGCAAGCTTGTCACACGCTCATTTCCTCGTACACCTGCATGTCCTGGCACGAAAATTAAACCAATCTTTGCCAGCCGAGACCGCTCCAGAGACAGCAGTCACTCTCTTCGGACCCACCCCATCTCTATGTTCTTGAGCATGCTCATTGGGTGACTAAGGAAACATGCCCTAGTGAATGGCTGTGTTACGAGCCATGTTTTTGCTTTACTTACTGCCATGACTGTCCATAGCCAGGCTACGTGGGATCAAAGCAAAACCACCAGAATTTTCCTTCACATCTTCACAATTCTCCCTCCGGCCTTTGCGGTAAAAGCCCAGGAACTTCTCACTCGTCGAACGACCGACCCAGCTGTCTAAATAACTAACAGCATCACCCTCCAAGAGTTCTCGAAGATCAAAGCCTGTACTTCCGCCTCCACAGCTGCCGCATTTTCTTGTCTGTGTTTTCTGTCTAGATGCAATCTGAAAAGGACGTACAGAAATCTGTTGGCATTCGTACCCACTCCTCGCCAGGTTCTAAGTCTCTTTAGTTTACTTTAGTTTGCATAATCGAAGTGTAGAAAAAGGCAGAATCCTGCAATAGACAAAATAAGAACCAGGTGAGTACATCCAGCCATACCCACACGTTCATCTTCATCCCTCATTATCCACTATTATTCAATTCAGGACCTCCTTCAGATCGCAAAGAACAGATCACTAGACGATCTGCTACAACCCGACCCCATTCTTCCTGGCAAGAGATAGTTTTCCGAGAATGATCGAAGGCAAAGAACCATTGGCCTTGGATAGTAATCCTACATAGAATCGTAACAGTGATACTATTTCTTCCTTCTCTCAGAATCACTCCTCATAGTATGTAATACCCAAAGTAAGGACAATACATACCAAAGTAACCCAAAGGAACAGAGTAGACAGACAGCTCCAGGTTAATGCACGCCACAGGATGATGAGAATATGAATTTCACTAAACACCCAGAGAAAGAAGCCAATCGATGTCTATTCACCTGTAGAGTTAGAGTTCTTGCAATAGTCTACCTCTTAACGGCTTCAGGGTCGAAAGAGCACAAGAAAACTAATAAAACAGAATGTTGAAAGATTTCTAGCAATTTTCCCACCCGGCCTAACTGACGGTTGACCTACCAGGGCAGAAATTAAATGGCAGCACTTTCGTCTATTCGATCATTCACAGAAAAAAAACAGGATTTTAGATCTGGAAGACCACCTAGGATGATAGATTATGTGCTTATCTTGTTACCAGACTAATACTCCTAAATGGAAAGGGGCTGCGTGGCCTCGAGATATGGTGTCCGCCTCGAGTGCTGGAGGTCACGGGTTCAAGACCTGGTGAGGACCGGGACATTTTCACGTGGACTTCTAATAATAAAATATCCCCTGGTATCTGGGTAGTGAGATCGGACTCCCGAACGTATTGTTGCGCACGTAAAAAATTCCTTGGCAGTTGGAAATCGAAAAGAGTAGCCTGACGGCGCTGCCCGGCCAAAATTTCGAGTTAAAAATCTACCCATGTACTTTAGGATCCTCACCGGTGCTACGGAGTTCGTGCACTGAGCTGAGTTTCTCCAACTCAGGTTTGAGTTAGGAGGAGAACGGAGCACTTATGGGTTACACCCATGTGCCGTGTTGTTGATCCATCGATTAAACTAAACTACTCCTAAATGGAACTGGGCATTCTTCCATAGAAAGAAAATCTAGGATATTACAGCACACACAGTCCATCCGTTCTCCCCCCCCCCCCCCCCCCTGAAAAATAAGCTACTGACAGTCGTTAGTATGCTAACTCATAACGTTGATGTCACACATAGCGCGTTCATTCAGCTCTCAGTGAAGAACATAATTAAGTACTACATTGTTACATGTACAGAAGAATGTATTACATTATTACAATCACAGAATGAAGTACTACATTGTTGCAAGTACAGAAGGAAGTACTACATTGTTATAAGTACAGAAGGAAGTACTACATTGCTACAAGTATATAAGGAAATGCTCCCTACACTTTTACAAGTACAGAAGGAATCACATAAAACATTATTATTAGTTAAGAAGCAAGTACTACATTGTTGCAAGTTAATAAGCTAGTACTACCATTGTAAAAGTTATGAAGCAAGTGCTGGATTGTTACAAGTTAAAAACGAAATACTACATTTTTTAAATGTTAGAAGGACGTGATTTGGGGTGAGAAAACAAGACGAGATTCAACATAGTAACAATTTTAGACGGAAGTGCTAGACTGTTACAAGTATAGTCAGAAGTACTGCATTTTTACCAGCTAAGAAGTAAGTACTGCATCGTTACAAATCACAAAAGAAGTACTGCATTTCTTCAATTGCAAAAGGAAATACTACTCTGTTAAAAGTCCATCAGGAAATACTACATTGATACAAGTTTACAACATCAAGGCAGCACCAGAGGACGGGACAACACCCAACTGTACATTCCACTGTTACAACTAGACTAGAATAAAGACAGACATCAAGGCACCATCAGAGGCCGGGACAATACCCAGCTGTACACTCCAGGATTACAACTAGACTAGAATAAAGACAGACATCAAGGCAACATCAGAGTACTGGAAAACACTCAACTGTACACTTCACGGTTATAACTAAACTTGAATAAAGAGAGACATCAAGGCAACTTCAAAGTGCTGGAAAACACCAAACTGAACACTCCACAGTTACAACTAAACTTGAATTAAGACAGACATCAAGGCAACACAAGAGGACCGGACAACACCCAACTGTACACTCCACGGTTTAAACTTGACTAGAATAATAGATATAAAGATATAAAGATATACATCAAGGCAACATCAGAGGACTGAAAAACACCCAACTGAGCACTATACAGTTACAACTACACTTGAATGAAGACAGACATCAAGGTACCATCAGTCAACAGAACAACACCCAACTGTACACTCCACGGTTACAACTAGATTAGAATCCAGACAGACATCAAGGTACCATCAATCAACAGAACAACACCCAACTGTACACTCCACGGTTACAACTAGACTAGAATCCAGACAGACATCAAGGTACCATCAATCAACAGAACAACACCCAGCTGTACACTCCACGGTTACAACTAGACTAGAATCCAGACAGACATCAAGTTACCATCAATCAACAGAACAACACCCAGCTGTACACTCCACGGTTACAACTAGACTAGAATCCAGACAGACATCAAGTTACCATCAATCAACAGAACAACACCCAACTGTACACTCCACGGTTACAACTAGACTAGAATCCAGACAGACATCAAGGAACCATCAATCAACGGGACAACACCAAACTTTACACTCCACGGTTACAACTAGACTAGAATCCAGACAGACATCAAGGTACCATCAATCAACAGAACAACACCCAACTGTACACTCCACGGTTACAACTAGACTAGAATCCAGACAGACATCAAGGTACCATCAATCAACAGAACAACACCCAACTGTACACTCCACGGTTACAACTAGACTAGAATCCAGACAGACATCAAGGTACCATCAATCAACAGAACAAAACCCAACTGTACACTCCACGGTTACAACTAGACTAGAATCCAGACAGACATCAAGGTACCATCAATCAACAGAACAACATCCAACTGTACACTCCACGGTTACAACTAGACTAGAATCCAAACAGACATCAAGGTATCATCAATCAACAGAACAACACCCAACTGTACACTCCACGGTTACAACTAGACTAGAATCCAGACAGACATCAAGGTATCATCAATCAACAGAACAACACCCAACTGTACACTCCACGGTTACAACTAGACTAGAATCCAGACAGACATCAAGGTATCATCAATCAACAGAGCAACACCCAACTGTACACTCCACGGTTACAACTAGACTAGAATGAAGACAGACATCAAGGTATCATCAATCAACAGAACAACACCCAACTGTACACTTCACGGTTACAACTAGACTAGAATCCAGACAGACATCAAGGTACCATCAATCAACGGGACAACACCCAACTGTACACTATACAGTTACAACTAGACAAGAATCCAGACAGACATCAAGGTACCATCAATCAACAGAACAACACCCAACTGTACCCTCCACAGTTACAACTAGACTAGAATCCAGACAGACATCAAGGTATCATCAATCAACAGAACAACACCCAACTGTACACTCCACAGTTACAACTAGACTAGCATCCAGACAGACATCAAGGTACCATCAATCAACAGAACAACACCCAACTGGACACTCTACAGTTACAACTAGACTAGAATCCAGACAGACATCAAGGTATCATCAATCAACAGAACAACACCCAACTGTACACTCCACAGTTACAACTAGACTAGAATAAAGACAGACATCAAGGCTACATCAATCAACAGAACAACACCCAACTGTACACTCCACGGTTACAACTAGACTAGAATCCAGACAGACATCAAGGTACCATCAATCAACGGGACAACACCCAACTGTACACTCTACAGTTACAACTAGACTAGAATCCAGACAGACATCAAGGTACCATCAATCAACAGAACAACACCCAACTGTACACTCCACAGTTACAACTAGACTAGAATCCAGACAGACATCAAGGTATCATCAATAAACAGAACAACACCCAACTGTACACTCCACAGTTACAACTAGACTAGAATCCAGACAGACATCAAGGTATCATCAATCAACAGAACAACACCCAACTGTACACTCCACAGTTACAACTAGACTAGAATCCAGACAGACATCAAGGTATCATCAATCAACAGAACAACACCCAACTATACACTCCACAGTTACAACTAGACTAGAATCCAGACAGACATCAAGGTACCATCAATCAACAGAACAACACCCAACTGTACACTCCACGGTTACAACTAGACTAGAATCCAGACAGACATCAAGGTATCATCAATCAACAGAACAACACCCAACTGTACACTCCACAGTTACAACTAGACTAGAATCCAGACAGACATCAAGGTACCATCAATCAACAGAACAACACCCAACTGTACACTCCACGGTTACAGCTAGACTAGAATCCAGACAGACATCAAGGTACCATCAATCAACAGAACAACACCCAACTGTACACTCCACGGTTACAACTAGACTAGAATCCAGACAGACATCAAGGTACCATCAATCAACGGGACAACACCAAACTTTACACTCCACGGTTACAACTAGACTAGAATCCAGACAGACATCAAGGTACCATCAATCAACGGGACAACACCCAACTGTACACTCCACAGTTACAACTACACTAGAATCCAGACAGACATCAAGGTACCATCAATCAACGGGACAACACCCAACTGTACACTCCACAGTTACAACTACACTAGAATCCAGACAGACATCAAGGTACCATCAATCAACAGAACAACACCCAACTGTACACTCCACGGTTACAACTAGACTAGAATCCAGACAGACATCAAGGTACCATCAATCAACAGAACAACACCCAACTGTACACTCCACGGTTACAACTAGACTAGAATCCAGACAGACATCAAGGTACCATCAATCAACGGGACAACACCAAACTTTACACTCCACGGTTACAACTAGACTAGAATCCAGACAGACATCAAGGTACCATCAATCAACAGGACAACACCCAACTGTACACTCCACAGTTACAACTAGACTAGAATGAAGACAGACATCAAGGCAACATCAATCAACGGGACAACACCCAACTGTACACTCCACAGTTACAACTAGACTAGAATGAAGACAGACATCAAGGCAACATCAGTCAACAGAACAACACCCAACTGTACACTCCACAGTTACAACTAGACTAGAATGAAGACAGACATCAAGGCAACATCAATCAACGGGAAAACACCCAACTGTACACTCCACAGTTACAACTAGACTAGAATGAAGACAGACATCAAGGCAACATCAATCAACGGGACAACACCCAACTGTACACTCCACAGTTACAACTAGACTAGAATGAAGACAGACATCAAGGTACCATCAATCAACGGGACAACACCCAACTGTACACTCCACGGTTACAACTAGACTAGAATCCAGACAGACATCAAGGTACCATCAATCAACAGAACAACACCCAACTGTACACTCCCGGTTACAACTAGACTAGAATCCAGACAGACATCAAGGTACCATCAATCAACGGGACAACACCAAACTTTACACTCCACGGTTACAACTAGACTAGAATCCAGACAGACATCAAGGTACCATCAATCAACAGAACAACACCCAACTGTACACTCCACGGTTACAACTAGACTAGAATCCAGACAGACATCAAGGTACCATCAATCAACAGAACAACACCCAACTGTACACTCCACGGTTACAACTAGACTAGAATCCAGACAGACATCAAGGTACCATCAATCAACGGGACAACACCAAACTTTACACTCCACGGTTACAACTAGACTAGAATCCAGACAGACATCAAGGTACCATCAATCAACAGAACAACACCCAACTGTACACTCCACGGTTACAACTAGACTAGAAACCAGACAGACATCAAGGTACCATCAATCAACAGAACAACACCCAACTGTACACTCCACGGTTACAACTAGACTAGAATCAAGACAGACATCAAGGTACCATCAATCAACGGGACAACACCCAACTGTACACTCCACAGTTACAACTACACTAGAATCCAGACAGACATCAAGGTACCATCAATCAACAGAACAACACCGAACTGTACACTCCACAGTTACAACTACACTAGAATCCAGACAGACATCAAGGTACCATCAATCAACGGGACAACACCCAACTATACACTCCACAGTTACAACTACACTAGAATCCAGACAGACATCAAGGTACCATCAATCAACAGAACAACACCCAACTGTACACTCCACAGTTACAACTACACTAGAATTCAGACAGACATCAAGGTACCATCAATCAACGGGACAACACCCAACTGTACACTCCACAGTTACAACTACACTAGAATCCAGACAGACATCAAGGTACCATCAATCAACAGAACAACACCCAACTGTACACTCCACGGTTACAACTGACTAGAATCCAGACAGACATCAAGGCAACATCAATCAACGGGACAACACCCAACTGTACACTCCACGGTTACAACTAGACTAGAATCCAGACAGACATCAAGGTACCATCAATCAACAGAACAACACCCAACTGTACACTCCCGGTTACAACTAGACTAGAATCCAGACAGACATCAAGGTACCATCAATCAACGGGACAACACCAAACTTTACACTCCACGGTTACAACTAGACTAGAATCCAGACAGACATCAAGGTACCATCAATCAACAGAACAACACCCAACTGTACACTCCACGGTTACAACTAGACTAGAATCCAGACAGACATCAAGGTACCATCAATCAACAGAACAACACCCAACTGTACACTCCACGGTTACAACTAGACTAGAATCCAGAAAGACATCAAGGTACCATCAATCAACGGGACAACACCAAACTTTACACTCCACGGTTACAACTAGACTAGAATCCAGACAGACATCAAGGTACCATCAATCAACAGAACAACACCCAACTGTACACTCCACGGTTACAACTAGACTAGAAACCAGACAGACATCAAGGTACCATCAATCAACAGAACAACACCCAACTGTACACTCCACGGTTACAACTAGACTAGAATCCAGACAGACATCAAGGTACCATCAATCAACGGGACAACACCAAACTTTACACTCCACGGTTACAACTAGACTAGAATCCAGACAGACATCAAGGTACCATCAATCAACAGAACAACACCCAACTGTACACTCCACGGTTACAACTAGACTAGAATCCAGACAGACATCAAGGTACCATCAATCAACAGAACAACACCCAACTGTACACTCCACGGTTACAACTAGACTAGAATCCAGAAAGACATCAAGGTACCATCAATCAACGGGACAACACCAAACTTTACACTCCACGGTTACAACTAGACTAGAATCCAGACAGACATCAAGGTACCATCAATCAACAGAATAACACCGAACTGTACACTCCACAGTTACAACTACACTAGAATCCAGACAGACATCAAGGTACCATCAATCAACGGGACAACACCCAACTACACACTCCACAGTTACAACTACACTAGAATCCAGACAGACATCAAGGTACCATCAATCAACAGAACAACACCCAACTGTACACTCCACAGTTACAACTACACTAGAATTCAGACAGACATCAAGGTACCATCAATCAACGGGACAACACCCAACTGTACACTCCACAGTTACAACTACACTAGAATCCAGACAGACATCAAGGTACCATCAATCAACGGGACAACACCCAACTGTACACTCCACAGTTACAACTACACTATAATCCAGACAGACATCAAGGTACCATCAATCAACAGAACAACACCCAACTGTACACTCCACGGTTACAACTAGACTAGAATCCAGACAGACATCAAGGTACCATCAATCAACAGAACAACACCCAACTGTACACTCCACGGTTACAACTAGACTAGAATCCAGACAGACATCAAGGTACCATCAATCAACAGAACAACACCCAACTGTACACTCCACGGTTACAACTAGACTAGAATCCAGACAGACATCAAGGTACCATCAATCAACGGGACAACACCAAACTTTACACTCCACGGTTACAACTAGACTAGAATCCAGACAGACATCAAGGTACCATCAATCAACAGAACAACACCCAACTGTACACTCCACGGTTACAACTAGACTAGAAACCAGACAGACATCAAGGTACCATCAATCAACAGAACAACACCCAACTGTACACTCCACGGTTACAACTAGACTAGAATCCAGACAGACATCAAGGTACCATCAATCAACGGGACAACACCCAACTGTACACTCCACAGTTACAACTACACTAGAATCCAGACAGACATCAAGGTACCATCAATCAACAGAACAACACCGAACTGTACACTCCACAGTTACAACTACACTAGAATCCAGACAGACATCAAGGTACCATCAATCAACGGGACAACACCCAACTATACACTCCACAGTTACAACTACACTAGAATCCAGACAGACATCAAGGTACCATCAATCAACAGAACAACACCCAACTGTACACTCCACAGTTACAACTACACTAGAATGAAGACAGACATCAAGGTACCATCAATCAACGGGACAACACCCAACTGTACACTCCACAGTTACAACTACACTAGAATCCAGACAGACATCAAGGTACCATCAATCGACGGGACAACACCCAACTGTACACTCCACAGTTACAACTACACTAGAATCCAGACAGACATCAAGGTACCATCAATCAACAGAACAACACCCAACTGTACACTCCACGGTTACAACTAGACTAGAATCCAGACAGACATCAAGGTACCATCAATCAACAGAACAACACCCAACTGTACACTCAAAAGTTACAACTAGACTAGAATCCAGACAGACATCAAGGTATCATCAATCAACAGAACAACACCCAACTGTACACTCCACAGTTACAACTAGACTAGAATCCAGACAGACATCAAGGTATCATCAATCAACAGAACAACACCCAACTATACACTCCACAGTTACAACTAGACTAGAATCCAGACAGACATCAAGGTACCATCAATCAACAGAACAACACCCAACTGTACACTCCACGGTTACAACTAGACTAGAATCCAGACAGACATCAAGGTATCATCAATCAACAGAACAACACCCAACTGTACACTCCACAGTTACAACTAGACTAGAATCCAGACAGACATCAAGGTACCATCAATCAACAGAACAACACCCAACTGTACACTCCACGGTTACAACTAGACTAGAATCCAGACAGACATCAAGGTACCATCAATCAACAGAACAACACCCAACTGTACACTCCACGGTTACAACTAGACTAGAATCCAGACAGACATCAAGGTACCATCAATCAACGGGACAACACCAAACTTTACACTCCACGGTTACAACTAGACTAGAATCCAGACAGACATCAAGGTACCATCAATCAACGGGACAACACCCAACTGTACACTCCACAGTTACAACTACACTAGAATCCAGACAGACATCAAGGTACCATCAATCAACGGGACAACACCCAACTGTACACTCCACAGTTACAACTACACTAGAATCCAGACAGACATCAAGGTACCATCAATCAACAGAACAACACCCAACTGTACACTCCACGGTTACAACTAGACTAGAATCCAGACAGACATCAAGGTACCATCAATCAACAGAACAACACCCAACTGTACACTCCACGGTTACAACTAGACTAGAATCCAGACAGACATCAAGGTACCATCAATCAACGGGACAACACCAAACTTTACACTCCACGGTTACAACTAGACTAGAATCCAGACAGACATCAAGGTACCATCAATCAACAGGACAACACCCAACTGTACACTCCACAGTTACAACTAGACTAGAATGAAGACAGACATCAAGGCAACATCAATCAACGGGACAACACCCAACTGTACACTCCACAGTTACAACTAGACTAGAATGAAGACAGACATCAAGGCAACATCAGTCAACAGAACAACACCCAACTGTACACTCCACAGTTACAACTAGACTAGAATGAAGACAGACATCAAGGCAACATCAATCAACGGGAAAACACCCAACTGTACACTCCACAGTTACAACTAGACTAGAATGAAGACAGACATCAAGGCAACATCAATCAACGGGACAACACCCAACTGTACACTCCACAGTTACAACTAGACTAGAATGAAGACAGACATCAAGGTACCATCAATCAACGGGACAACACCCAACTGTACACTCCACGGTTACAACTAGACTAGAATCCAGACAGACATCAAGGTACCATCAATCAACAGAACAACACCCAACTGTACACTCCCGGTTACAACTAGACTAGAATCCAGACAGACATCAAGGTACCATCAATCAACGGGACAACACCAAACTTTACACTCCACGGTTACAACTAGACTAGAATCCAGACAGACATCAAGGTACCATCAGTCAACAGAACAACACCCAACTGTACACTCCACGGTTACAACTAGACTAGAATCCAGACAGACATCAAGGTACCATCAATCAACAGAACAACACCCAACTGTACACTCCACGGTTACAACTAGACTAGAATCCAGACAGACATCAAGGTACCATCAATCAACGGGACAACACCAAACTTTACACTCCACGGTTACAACTAGACTAGAATCCAGACAGACATCAAGGTACCATCAATCAACAGAACAACACCCAACTGTACACTCCACGGTTACAACTAGACTAGAAACCAGACAGACATCAAGGTACCATCAATCAACAGAACAACACCCAACTGTACACTCCACGGTTACAACTAGACTAGAATCAAGACAGACATCAAGGTACCATCAATCAACGGGACAACACCCAACTGTACACTCCACAGTTACAACTACACTAGAATCCAGACAGACATCAAGGTACCATCAATCAACAGAACAACACCGAACTGTACACTCCACAGTTACAACTACACTAGAATCCAGACAGACATCAAGGTACCATCAATCAACGGGACAACACCCAACTGTACACTCCACAGTTACAACTACACTAGAATCCAGACAGACATCAAGGTACCATCAATCAACAGAACAACACCCAACTGTACACTCCACGGTTACAACTAGACTAGAATCCAGACAGACATCAAGGTACCATCAATCAACGGGACAACACCAAACTTTACACTCCACGGTTACAACTAGACTAGAATCCAGACAGACATCAAGGTACCATCAATCAACAGAACAACACCCAACTGTACACTCCACGGTTACAACTAGACTAGAATCAAGACAGACATCAAGGTACCATCAATCAACAGAACAACACCCAACTGTACACTCCACGGTTACAACTAGACTAGAATCCAGACAGACATCAAGGTACCATCAATCAACGGGACAACACCAAACTTTACACTCCACGGTTACAACTAGACTAGAATCCAGACAGACATCAAGGTACCATCAATCAACAGAACAACACCCAACTGTACACTCCACGGTTACAACTAGACTAGAAACCAGACAGACATCAAGGTACCATCAATCAACAGAACAACACCCAACTGTACACTCCACGGTTACAACTAGACTAGAATCCAGACAGACATCAAGGTACCATCAATCAACGGGACAACACCCAACTGTACACTCCACAGTTACAACTACACTAGAATCCAGACAGACATCAAGGTACCATCAATCAACAGAACAACACCGAACTGTACACTGCACAGTTACAACTACACTTGAATCCAGACAGACATCAAGGTACCATCAATCAACGGGACAACACCCAACTATACACTCCACAGTTACAACTACACTAGAATCCAGACAGACATCAAGGTACCATCAATCAACAGAACAACACCCAACTGTACACTCCACAGTTACAACTACACTAGAATTCAGACAGACATCAAGGTACCATCAATCAACGGGACAACACCCAACTGTACACTCCACAGTTACAACTACACTAGAATCCAAACAGACATCAAGGTACCATCAATCAACGGGACAACACCCAACTGTACACTCCACAGTTACAACTACACTAGAATCCAGACAGACATCAAGGTACCATCAATCAACAGAACAACACCCAACTGTACACTCCACGGTTACAACTAGACTAGAATCCAGACAGACATCAAGGTACCATCAATCAACAGAACAACACCCAACTGTACACTCCACGGTTACAACTAGACTAGAATCCAGATAGACATCAAGGTACCATCTATCAACGGGACAACACCAAACTTTACACTCCACAGTTACAACTAGACTAGAATGAAGACAGACATCAAGGCAACATCAATCAACGGGACAACACCCAACTGTACACTCCACAGTTACAACTAGACTAGAATGAAGACAGACATCAAGGCAACATCAATCAACAGAACAACACCCAACTGTACACTCCACAGTTACAGCTAGACTAGAATGAAGACAGACATCAAGGCAACATCAATCAACGGGACAACACCCAACTGTACACTCCACGGTTACAACTAGACTAGAATGAAGACAGACATCAAGGTATCATCAGTCAACAGAACAACACCCAACTGTACACTCCACAGTTACAACTAGACTAGAATGAAGACAGACATCAAGGCAACATCAATCAACGGGACAACACCCAACTGTACACTCCACAGTTACAACTAGACTAGAATGAAGACAGACATCAAGGCAACATCAATCAACGGGACAACACCCAACTGTACACTCCACAGTTACAACTAGACTAGAATGAAGACAGACATCAAGGCAACATCAATCAACGGGACAACACCCAACTGTACACTCCACGGTTACAACTAGACTAGAATGAAGACAGACATCAAGGCAACATCAATCAACGGGACAACACCCAACTGTACACTCCACAGTTACAACTAGACTAGAATGAAGACAGACATCAAGGCAACATCAATCAACGGGACAACACCCAACTGTACACTCCACAGTTACAACTAGACTAGAATGAAGACAGACATCAAGTCAACATCAATCAACGGGACAACACCCAACTGTACACTCCACAGTTACAACTAACTAGAATGAAGACAGACATCAAGGCAACATCAATCAACGGGACAACACCCAACTGTACACTCCACAGTTACAACTAGACTGGAATGAAGACAGACATCAAGGCAACATCAATCAACGGGACAACACTGTCACCGCCTCACCTTTAGAGACATTATTTAGAGGGCTACAACTCCAGCCCAAGGGAGAGAACAGAGTCACTCAGAGCCCGAGTAATCTAGAGCCTTCTAGAAGGACCGGTCATTGAGCCAGGGTTCCGTGGACACTGATGGGGCCCGCCTATTGCGGGGTCCACGAGGAACTCGGACAGAGTTACCACCCGTGTCGGATTGGGACACGTGTGGACCGGGAGAGGACAGACGGACTTGAGAGAGGCAACAGGGCCTGCCTTTGAGGGACTCTATAGATATCAATAGATATATAGACATAGGCTAGATAGTTTGCTAGACTGTTGAATGATACTTATGTGTTTGATGTTCACTATTTGTGATATGTAATATTGCGCGGGTCTGTTTACCCACTGCGCCAACGCATACTGTATATGTAAATACAATAAATATTCGATCTCATAGCGAACAGATTTATTGTTGCCTGTATGAACCCAAGTTTAGTTACCTAGATACGAGCAAGACTATGACAGGCTTTTTGGGAGCTAGTTTTCCGGTTTTGGCATAAAATCTATTGTGAAATAACTATTAATTGCCATGTAAAATCACTAAATTGATTTATGTACCATAAATGGTTAACGTTACAAGTTAAAACATTAGTAGCTATCTAGCAATAAAATAGAATTAATCTGAGTCCCTCAGCAGTGTCTCAGCAGTGCCTAAGCAGTGTATCTCATTATTGTGATTTGTAAACTATTTTTGACATGACTGTGACATTTTTTGACTGTTATTAATGTTTTCTCACTCTACGAGCAGATTGATCCGCGAATAGTGGCGCGTGCAACCTATGTAACCTTTACAACAGTGGCGAGATTACAAGACAGGCTTTCTGGGACAACATCGGCGTGTTCTCTGATTGAAAGCTAAGTTTCATGTCATACCCATTGTAACTCTAAGCTGTACTTCTCATCTTTCATCAATGTATTATGTTGTTTCATATTGATTTGGTTGCACATTCATGACCTTGTCACCAACATAACCTTGCATTTTGATTTACACATTAATAATTAAGGGAGTTAACCAAATTTGCGACTACACAACATTTTTTCTAAGGGATTTAACTTTATAAACATTACAAACAAGTAAAACACAAAATGTCTACCTTAGATAAATGCATTGAGCAAGGAATAAAGTTAGGTTATAAAGAAGAGAAATTGTCAGAGTGGGCACAGAAAACGCACGCAGAAAACATTGCCCGTGAAGAAAGAGCGATAGATCGAGAGGAAAAACAAAGGCAAATGCAAATGCAGGCAGAGGAAAAGAAATTGCAACTTGAGGCAGAAGAAAAGAAAATGCAAATGCAGATGATTGCAGAAGAGAAGAAAATGCAAATGCAAATGGAAGAGAAGAAAATTCAATTGCAGGCTCAGGAAAAACAGCTGGAGCTTGAGGCGGCGGCCAAACAGGCCCAATTGAATGCCGAAACACAAATAAAATTAAAACAGATGGAGCTTGAGTCTAACGCAGAAATATCGATAAATAAGCTAAGAAGCAAAGAGGAAGAACAAAAATATAATAAGTATAAAGGCCTCGTGAAGGCGTTCTGCTCAGGAGATTCCATCAGCGCCTACTTAGAAAATTTTGAGTGTCTCATGGCCTACCATAAGATCATTAAATCAGATTGGGCATTTATTCTAATGAGAAAATTAGCTCTTGAACCACTAAAAGTAATAGAGACAGTACCACAAGAAATGCGAAAAGACTATGATTACTTAAAACAACGCATTCTCCAACATTTTTCTTTAGATACTGCAGGTTACCAACAACAATTTGCCAAATTATCACCACAACCAAACCAAACCTTTATAGATTATGTCAGTACAGTCCAAGACGTATGCACAAAATGGATCAACTCGGCTAAAACCAACAATAGCCATGACAAACTTAAAGAGCTTATTATTATAGACAAAATAGTTAGCACCATCCCCACACCTTTTGCCAAGTTCTTAAAACAAATGGATTGCAAAAGTATTCAGGAAATAGAGGCAAAGGGGAATGCATTTTTCACAGCAAATAGGGATATTTTTCAGCTGAACATAAGTCACAACGATACAGCAGCTGCAGTAGTGAACACCAAATACTCCAAACAAACAGAGAGTAAATTCAAACCTCGCTCCAATGTCAGTAAACTTGTTAAATGCCAGTATTGCGGTTTGAATCACGACAGTGGCTCTATGTGCGACAAATCGCCGAACTACCCTCACCACCTCAAGATGATGGTGGAGAAACAGAAGACCAAACGCAATGCTTACCAGAGAGCGGTCAAATGTTTTTTTTTGCCACAGTTTTGGCCACTATAGTCGCTTTTGTGATGGCCGAAAGTTATTGAAACAAGCCAATGCCGCACTAGTGGAAACGTCGTCAGACGAAGAGATTGAATCACTGAATGATTGTGATAATCAACACGACAATGAAAGCGAGCTTGGAAATGCTGTACAAATTATTGACACCATTACAGACAGTAAGTGTAACACCTGTACGAAGTTCCAACTTGACACAACATTACTATGTGGCCACACTATCCCTATTTCAAATGAAACAGCCAACGCTGCTTTGTCATCTACAGGCGAGCTAGTTTTTTCTACAGGGTTTGTAAACAACAAAAAGTGCACATTAATTCGTGATTCCGGCGCAACGCTCTGTGGGATAAAGAAAACATTAATAGACACTAAAGACTACACAGACAAACATGTGACTTGTCGCACATTCTCAGGTACTATAGAGAAATAACCCCTTGCTCTGGTCGAAATTCGAACACCGTTCATATCAGGACAAGTATTGTGCGCAATCCTTGAAAATCCAGTCGCTGATATTATACTTGGGAATTTGCCCAACATACGAGCATGCTCTGAGAAGGAAATCAGAGAATGGGAGCATAAAAACGGTATTTCCCCCACAAACAGCGATACTATAAAGAAACACCATTCATGCTTGTCTCAATCTGCCAAAAGACCAAGGGAGACAACCACTGAGGTAATTCAGAAAGAATTCACCGAGGTGTACAATGCAGGGGCGGTCGAATCTGTAAGCGATACGACCAAATTAAAACCTCGAATTGAGGATGCTACTGATGTACCAAGTACCAAGCCTGTAAATGTGCAACAAAACACACAACACACAAATGCAATAACACGACAGACAACCCATAAAACCAACACTGACCAACTACAGGAATCATTAGAAATAATAGCGCCAAACTCAACTAACATCAATTTTGGAAATGAACAGAAAAATGACCCTACACTTGCACCATACTTTAAGTTAGTAGGACTTAAACCAAAATTAACAAAGAACGCATCGTGGACATTTAGGCTACAGAACAACATCTTAACTAGATTTTACACAACAAAGCAGACCACGATACAGCAAGTACTGTTACCACAAGCACATCGAGACAAAGTTCTAAAAATAGCTCATGACTCCCCTTTTGGAGGTCATATGGGGTATGAAAAGACCAGGGCTAGGGTCCTGACCCAGTTTTATTGGCCAAAGTTTTGCCAAGATATAAAAACCTTTTGTAGATCGTGTGATATATGTCAGAAACTGGTGAAAAGGGGAAAAAACCCTACAGCAGAAGTCCAATCAACGACCACTGCCTCGAGGCCTTTCCAAATCGTGGCAGTTGACCTAGTAGGTCCGTTGAATCACATTTCAAATAAAGGGAATAGGTATATTTTTACTCTTGTGGATGTATGTACGAGATGGCCCGAAATGCTTCCATTAAGATCTATCTCCTCTAAGGATGTGACGGACATATTATTAAATATTTTCTCCCGTTTTGGCTTCCCGGAGAAAATAATTTCTGATAGAGGAACCCAGTTCATATCGAATGCCACCCAATCAGTAACTAAGTTACTAGGCATCAAGCAATGTTTCACCAGTCCCTATCGACCGGCCGCAAATGGCATCTGCGAGAAACTAAATGGGGACCTGAAACATATGCTATCTAAAGTGACAGCTGAAAATCCAGCCGATTGGGACATACTTCTCCCAACGGTGCTGTTCGCATATAGAGAAGTCCCACAATCAAGTACCGGGTTCTCTCCCTTCGAATTGATGTATGGAGCGAACCCAAGAGGACCTCTCACCATTTATAAAGAGATCATATCACAACCTGTAGATATCCAACTTCCCATTTCTACCTATGATTTGGTCACTGATACCAGAGACAAAATCATACGTTCCTGTATATTGGCCAGAACATCACTACAGGAGAAAGGTTTTAAATACAGGCAGTACGCCAACAGAGGTGCAAAAACAATTGTGCTAAATCCAGGTCAGGATATTTTACTACTCCTACCTGACAAAAGAGATTTACTGTCAACCTCTTGGCAGGGACCTTTTAAGATCATTAGAAGAATTTCAGAAGTAGATTACGAAATCTCATTAAATGGAAAGCTGAAAATATTCCATATAAATATGTTGAAACCATATTATGTTAGACAGGACAATGAGACAAATGAACTGACTCAACGAACTGGTGACGGAGACGAAACGACAATTTCCCAACGAAATGACACCTCGACAAACGAAGCATCGTTAACGACACACTCTTACGACGACGAAAACGACGAAGACATATGTACATTACCGACAATCTGTGATATCGACAGCGACGACAAATTTGACGACATATTGACAACGATTGATCTCAACGACGACGACAATGACATTGAAGACAATTTACAAACAGTAGCATCTGTGATAAATCAGACAGACGTGGACAACACTGAAATCCCTGTACCAATTATGACTGACGACGGAAGTATAAATGACATACATATCTCTGACACTTTGACACAACAACAGCGACAAGACATTTTGACTATCCTTGACGAGTATAAATCTATCTTTTCTAACAAACCTGGACGCACTGATAAAATAACACATTCAATTGTGCTGACAGATCTGAGACCGGTCAAATGTAGACCATATTCTATTCCTCTCCATTACAGATCTAAATTAGATAAAGAAATTTTAGATTTAGAGAAGAATGGCATTATTCAAAAATCAATGTCTCAATATTCTTCACCGATTGTTGTGGTGAAAAAGAAGGACCAGACAATCCGCTTGTGCATCGACTATAGAGTATTAAATACAAGAACAACAACGGATGCAGAGCCAATGAACAGCTGTGAAGATCTTATCTTAAATATGGCTCAATCATCCTTATTTTCCAAGACCGATTTAGCGAAAGGATATTGGCAAGTTCCACTACACCCTTCTTGTAGACATATAACAGCATTCGCAACACCTCTCGGTTTATACGAATGGCTATATCTTCGGTTTGGTCTCAAGAACGCACAGGCCACATTTGTAAGACTAACAAGATTGTTATTACACGGAATTAAAGATGTAGTAGCCTATATTGATGATATATGCGTCCATTCTTCTGATATGACTTCTCACCTACTTACACTCAAACAAGTCTTCAACCAAATCTCTCTTTTTGGACTTACTATCAAACCTTCCAAGGTTGAAATAGGTTATACACAAATAGACTTCCTTGGTCACAGAATTTCTGAAGGCAAATTGTTGACAGATGATAAAATTGTTTCTAAGATCCTTAATCTAGAAGTGCCTACCACCAAGAAACAGATTAGAAGTTTACTTGGCCTTATAAACTATTATTCTAAATTCATTCCACATTGGGCAGAACTCACCTCAGTCTTTTCCGATATGTTAACTAAAAATCATCCATCAAAAATTTGTAAAAGTACCAGCTTAGATGATGCAATGTGTAGATTGAAACATATTTTTTCTAATCCACCAGTCTTACGATTACCCAACATAAATTTACCCTTTATTTTGACCACAGATGCGAGCGCTATCGCAATAGGAGGATGTTTAATGCAGGAAATGGATGGAGTGAGACACCCGATTCTCTACGTGAGCCGCAAACTAAAGAAGGCAGAGACACGTTATGCCACAGTGGAATTGGAGGCTTTAAGCTTATTGTTTTGTATATTGAGATTATCTAAGTTCCTCTTAGGTAGTCATTTTGTGGTCCTCACTGACAGTTCGCCATTATTGGTCCTTAACCATGGGTCGCCTAAAAACCATCGGCTACAAAGATGGTGTCTTCTACTTCAAGATTTCGACTTCGAAATCCGCCATATCAGAGGCACAGACAACATTATGGCTGACCTATTATCACGGCAGATAAATGCGCCAGTAGAATGACTCTTATCACATCGACCATTAGCCATACTATAAACTGTGATACTTTTAGTCGGTTGCATATAACAGTGTAACTCTACACCTGCTAGAGTACTCTCAGTGATTAAGTTAATTACGACACCCACGAACATGATACTTGAAGAGCTATACATTAAGAACTATACTTTAAGAGCTATACTATCAAGTGCCCAAGCTCTAGAACGATTCCAGCAAGAAACGTTAACTGTGTGTCAACCAATAAGATCAACCAGTGAACTGACTCCGAATTCTGTAAGAACACGTTATATGGGACATTGAGAACATTCCATACTTGCTGTTACTACGAAACTTTACAAACAGCCGAAACAGAACGACATCGACTACAACACTCAAGAGACAGCCATACTAACTTTAACATTCATGGCATAACACGCTAACAACAGGAGGACAACGCACACGTCATCGTTGGATTTAATTATTTAATTACTTAATTACTAAATATGTATTATATTTGCATTAATGATGTATATAAAATGTGTTAACCTGTAATTTGTACATATTCTAAGTTAATATTACAGGCGGTGCTATTCATAGGCTAAAGAACCGTCCTATACAATTGTCTCTATTTAAATTATAACCTATTTTTCATTCATCGTACAAAAAGTACGTATTTTTGTAAAGGGCAAATATCGCCTAGCCCACTTTTTCCAAGGGCAATAACACTTACCTCAACTTTAATTCTATATTTTAACCAAATACTATTTTTAATGAAAGGTGAGTGAATGACTGTGTGAATGGATTAAATGAGAGAACGATACACTTGGCGGACAAATTGTACGCAAACCGTATTTATTTTAATTTGTCTGCGTCTTTCATGTAAATTGCATGACTTGTCTAATTTGTGAATACATGTGTAGTACTTAGTTTAATAGTCAGTTAATATACTTAGTTTAGCAGTTAGGATACATCTAAGCACCACTACTTGGAATGCCTGATCATGCATTTCATGATTGAGGTTATCCCAACTCGTGACGCTTGGACATAAGCCATACATTCAGCATACACTTTACACAAAACTTAAAACTCAACACTATCAATTTAAATTACATTCACTTTATTAGAAACAGCAACTTAGTAGTCAACACACTAACAAGCTAACAGGAACACATGTAGTCTGAGGGGGATAAAATAACAAGGTAACTACATATTTAGCATTATACAACATACGAGAGTAAAAGTGTATTGAAATGCACACACAAATCAAGATTTGAAAGTGTACTTAATTAGCCAGGACTTCGGTCTTGTTAACTCTCTTTAATACAGAGGTTAATTGTCTGGGTACCAGTTGGGTACTATTGAGAAGGGCGGGTTGTAAATACAACTACTGAAACGTCACGTAACTTCGGTCTGATAAGCATTATTAAGGACACAGGAGACAGAGTGATCTCTTTACCAAATCAGAGAAGTGGTGTATGGGAGAATACATGAGTTTTAGTGCCAGTATGTAGGCTACCAGGTTACTGTCCACCAAACTACAAACACCAACTTTATGTGATTCGGTGACAGAATTAGAATATATCTAATTACCCTATAACAAAACGTCACCAGGGGAGAAGGGGGAATCCTGTCACCGCCTCACCTTTAGAGACATTATTTAGAGGGCTACAACTCCAGCCCAAGGGAGAGAACAGAGTCACTCAGAGCCCGAGTAATCTAGAGCCTTCTAGAAGGACCGGTCATTGAGTCCAGGGTTCCGTGGACACTGATGGGGCCCGCCTATTGCGGGGTCCACGAGGAACTCGGACAGAGTTACCACCCGTGTCGGATTGGGACACGTGTGGACCGGGAGAGGACAGACGGACTTGAGAGAGGCAACAGGGCCTGCCTTTGAGGGACTCTATAGATATCAATAGATATATAGACATAGGCTAGATAGTTTGCTAGACTGTTGAATGATACTTATGTGTTTGATGTTCACTATTTGTGATATGTAATATCGCGCGGGTCTGTTTACCCACTGCGCCAACGCATACTGTATATGTAAATACAATAAATATTCGATCTCATAGCGAACAGATTTATTGTTGCCTGTATGAACCCAAGTTTAGTTACCTAGATACGAGCAAGACTATGACAGGCTTTTTGGGAGCTAGTTTTCCGGTTTTGGCATAAAATCTATTGTGAAATAACTATTAATTGCCATGTAAAATCACTAAATTGATTTATGTACCATAAATGGTTAACGTTACAAGTTAAAACATTAGTAGCTATCTAGCAATAAAATAGAATTAATCTGAGTCCCTCAGCAGTGTCTCAGCAGTGCCTAAGCAGTGTATCTCATTATTGTGATTTGTAAACTATTTTTGACATGACTGTGACATTTTTTGACTGTTATTAATGTTTTCTCACTCTACGAGCAGATTGATCCGCGAATAGTGGCGAGTGCAACCTATGTAACCTTTACAACAGTGGCGAGATTACAAGACAGGCTTTCTGGGACAACATCGGCGAGTTCTCTGATTGAAAGCTAAGTTTCATGTCATACCCATTGTAACTCTAAGCTGTACTTCTCATCTTTCATCAATGTATTATGTTGTTTCATATTGATTTGGTTGCACATTCATGACCTTGTCACCAACATAACCTTGCATTTTGATTTACACATTAATAATTAAGGGAGTTAACCAAATTTTCGACTACACAACATTTTTTCTAAGGGATTTAACTTTATAAACATTACAAACAAGTAAAACACAAAATGTCTACCTTAGATAAATGCATTGAGCAAGGAATAAAGTTAGGTTATAAAGAAGAGAAATTGTCAGAATGGGCACAGAAAACGCACGCAGAAAACATTGCCCGTGAAGAAAGAGCGATAGAACGAGAGGAAAAACAAAGGCAAATGCAAATGCAGGCAGAGGAAAAGAAATTGCAACTTGAGGCAGAAGAAAAGAAAATGCAAATGCAGATGATTGCAGAAGAGAAGAAAATGCAAATGCAAATGGAAGAGAAGAAAATTCAATTGCAGGCTCAGGAAAAACAGCTGGAGCTTGAGGCGGCGGCCAAACAGGCCCAATTGAATGCCGAAACACAAATAAAATTAAAACAGATGGAGCTTGAGTCTAACGCAGAAATATCGATAAATAAGCTAAGAAGCAAAGAGGAAGAACAAAAATATAATAAGTATAAAGGCCTCGTGAAGGCGTTCTGCTCAGGAGATTCCATCAGCGCCTACTTAGAAAATTTTGAGTGTCTCATGGCCTACCATAAGATCATTAAATCAGATTGGGCATTTATTCTAATGAGAAACTTAGCTCTTGAACCACTAAAAGTAATAGAGACAGTACCACAGGAAATGCGAAAAGACTATGATTACTTAAAACAACGCATTCTCCAACATTTTTCTTTAGATACTGCAGGTTACCAACAACAATTTGCCAAATTATCACCACAACCAAACCAAACCTTTATAGATTATGTCAGTACAGTCCAAGACGTATGCACAAAATGGATCAACTCGGCTAAAACCAACAATAGCCATGACAAACTTAAAGAGCTTATTATTATAGACAAAATAGTTAGCACCATCCCCACACCTTTTGCCAAGTTCTTAAAACAAATGGATTGCAAAAGTATTCAGGAAATAGAGGCAAAGGGGAATGCATTTTTCACAGCAAATAGGGATATTTTTCAGCTGAACATAAGTCACAACGATACAGCAGCTGCAGTAGTGAACACCAAATACTCCAAACAAACAGAGAGTAAATTCAAACCTCGCTCCAATGTCAGTAAACTTGTTAAATGCCAGTATTGCGGTTTGAATCACGACAGTGGCTCTATGTGCGACAAATCGCCGAACTACCCTCACCACCTCAAGATGATGGTGGAGAAACAGAAGACCAAACGCAATGCTTACCAGAGAGCGGTCAAATGTTTTTTTTTGCCACAGTTTTGGCCACTATAGTCGCTTTTGTGATGGCCGAAAGTTATTGAAACAAGCCAATGCCGCACTAGTGGAAACGTCGTCAGACGAAGAGATTGAATCACTGAATGATTGTGATAATCAACACGACAATGAAAGCGAGCTTGGAAATGCTGTACAAATTATTGACACCATTACAGACAGTAAGTGTAACACCTGTACGAAGTTCCAACTTGACACAACATTACTATGTGGCCACACTATCCCTATTTCAAATGAAACAGCCAACGCTGCTTTGTCATCTACAGGCGAGCTAGTTTTTTCTACAGGGTTTGTAAACAACAAAAAGTGCACATTAATTCGTGATTCCGGCGCAACGCTCTGTGGGATAAAGAAAACATTAATAGACACTAAAGACTACACAGACAAACATGTGACTTGTCGCACATTCTCAGGTACTATAGAGAAATACCCCCTTGCTCTGGTCGAAATTCGAACACCGTTCATATCAGGACAAGTATTGTGCGCAATCCTTGAAAATCCAGTCGCTGATATTATACTTGGGGATTTGCCCAACATACGAGCATGCTCTGAGAAGGAAATCAGAGAATGGGAGCATAAAAACGGTATTTCCCCCACAAACAGCGATGCTATAGAGAAACACCATTCATGCTTGTCTCAATCTGCCAAAAGACCAAGGGAGACAACCACTGAGGTAATTCAGAAAGAATTCACCGAGGTGTACAATGCAGGGGCGGTCGAATCTGTAAGCGATACGACCAAATTAAAACCTCGAATTGAGGATGCTACTGATGTACCAAGTACCAAGCCTGTAAATGTGCAACAAAACACACAACACACAAATGCAATAACACGACAGACAACCCATAAAACCAACACTGACCAACTACAGGAATCATTAGAAATAATAGCGCCAAACTCAACTAACATCAATTTTGGAAATGAACAGAAAAATGACCCTACACTTGCACCATACTTTAAGTTAGTAGGACTTAAACCAAAATTAACAAAGAACGCATCGTGGACATTTAGGCTACAGAACAACATCTTAACTAGATTTTACACAACAAAGCAGACCACGATACAGCAAGTACTGTTACCACAAGCACATCGAGACAAAGTTCTAAAAATAGCTCATGACTCCCCTTTTGGAGGTCATATGGGGTATGAAAAGACCAGGGCTAGGGTCCTGACCCAGTTTTATTGGCCAAAGTTTTGCCAAGATATAAAAACCTTTTGTAGATCGTGTGATATATGTCAGAAACTGGTGAAAAAGGGAAAAAAAACCTACAGCAGAAGTCCAATCAACGACCACTGCCTCGAGGCCTTTCCAAATCGTGGCAGTTGACCTAGTAGGTCCGTTGAATCACATTTCAAATAAAGGGAATAGGTATATTTTTACTCTTGTGGATGTATGTACGAGATGGCCCGAAATGCTTCCATTAAGATATATCTCCTCTAAGGATGTGACGGACATATTATTAAATATTTTCTCCCGTTTTGGCTTCCCGGAGAAAATAATTTCTGATAGAGGAACCCAGTTCATATCGAATGCCACCCAATCAGTAACTAAGTTACTAGGCATCAAGCAATGTTTCACCAGTCCCTATCGACCGGCCGCAAATGGCATCTGCGAGAAACTAAATGGGGACCTGAAACATATGCTATCTAAAGTGACAGCTGAAAATCCAGCCGATTGGGACATACTTCTCCCAACGGTGCTGTTCGCATATAGAGAAGTCCCACAATCAAGTACCGGGTTCTCTCCCTTCGAATTGATGTATGGAGCGAACCCAAGAGGACCTCTCACCATTTATAAAGAGATCATATCACAACCTGTAGATATCCAACTTCCCATTTCTACCTATGATTTGGTCACTGATACCAGAGACAAAATCATACGTTCCTGTATATTGGCCAGAACATCACTACAGGAGAAAGGTTTTAAATACAGGCAGTACGCCAACAGAGGTGCAAAAACAATTGTGCTAAATCCAGGTCAGGATATTTTACTACTCCTACCTGACAAAAGAGATTTACTGTCAACCTCTTGGCAGGGACCTTTTAAGATCATTAGAAGAATTTCAGAAGTAGATTACGAAATCTCATTAAATGGAAAGCTGAAAATATTCCATATAAATATGTTGAAACCATATTATGTTAGACAGGACAATGAGACAAATGAACTGACTCAACGAACTGGTGACGGAGACGAAACGACAATTTCCCAACGAAATGACACCTCGACAAACGAAGCATCGTTAACGACACACTCTTACGACGACGAAAACGACGAAGACATATGTACATTACCGACAATCTGTGATATCGACAGCGACGACAAATTTGACGACATATTGACAACGATTGATCTCAACGACGACGACAATGACATTGAAGACAATTTACAAATAGTAGCATCTGTGATAAATCAGACAGACGTGGACAACACTGAAATCCCTGTACCAATCATGACTGACGACGGAAGTATAAATGACATACATATCTCTGACACTTTGACACAACAACAGCGACAAGACATTTTGACTATCCTTGACGAGTATAAATCTATCTTTTCTAACAAACCTGGACGCACTGATAAAATAACACATTCAATTGTGCTGACAGATCTGAGACCGGTCAAATGTAGACCATATTCTATTCCTCTCCATTACAGATCTAAATTAGATAAAGAAATTTTAGATTTAGAGAAGAATGGCATTATTCAAAAATCAATGTCTCAATATTCTTCACCGATTGTTCTGGTGAAAAAGAAGGACCAGACAATCCGCTTGTGCATCGACTATAGAGTATTAAATACAAGAACAACAACGGGTGCAGAGCCAATGAACAGCTGCGAAGATCTTATCTTAAATATGGCTCAATCATCCTTATTTTCCAAGACCGATTTAGCGAAAGGATATTGGCAAGTTCCACTACACCCTTCTTGTAGACATATAACAGCATTCGCAACACCTCTCGGTTTATACAAATGGCTATATCTTCCGTTTGGTCTCAAGAACGCACAGGCCACATTTGTAAGACTAACAAGATTGTTATTACACGGAATTAAAGATGTAGTAGCCTATATTGATGATATATGCGTCCATTCTTCTGATATGACTTCTCACCTACTTACACTCAAACAAGTCTTCAACCAAATCTCTCTTTTTGGACTTACTATCAAACCTTCCAAGGTTGAAATAGGTTACACACAAATAGACTTCCTTGGTCACAGAATTTCTGAAGGCAAATTGTTGACAGATGATAAAATTGTTTCTAAGATCCTTAATCTAGAAGTGCCTACCACCAAGAAACAGATTAGAAGTTTACTTGGCCTTATAAACTATTATTCTAAATTCATTCCACATTGGGCAGAACTCACCTCAGTCTTTTCCGATATGTTAACTAAAAATCATCCATCAAAAATTTGTAAAAGTACCAGCTTAGATGATGCAATGTGTAGATTGAAACATATTTTTTCTAATCCACCAGTCTTACGATTACCCAACATAAATTTACCCTTTATTTTGACCACAGATGCGACGCTATCGCAATAGGAGGATGTTTAATGCAGGAAATGGATGGAGTGAGACACCCGATTCTCTACGTGAGCCGCAAACTAAAGAAGGCAGAGACACGTTATGCCACAGTGGAATTGGAGGCTTTAAGCTTATTGTTTTGTATATTGAGATTATCTAAGTTCCTCTTAGGTAGTCATTTTGTGGTCCTCACTGACAGTTCGCCATTATTGGTCCTTAACCATGGGTCGCCTAAAAACCATCGGCTACAAAGATGGTGTCTTCTACTTCAAGATTTCGACTTCGAAATCCGCCATATCAGAGGCACAGACAACATTATGGCTGACCTATTATCACGGCAGATAAATGCGCCAGTAGAATGACTCTTATCACATCGACCATTAGCCATACTATAAACTGTGATACTTTTAGTCGGTTGCATATAACAGTGTAACTCTACACCTGCTAGAGTACTCTCAGTGATTAAGTTAATTACGACACCCACGAACATGATACTTGAAGAGCTATACATTAAGAACTATACTTTAAGAGCTATACTATCAAGTGCCCAAGCTCTAGAACGATTCCAGCAAGAAACGTTAACTGTGTGTCAACCAATAAGATCAACCAGTGAACTGACTCCGAATTCTGTAAGAACACGTTATATGGGACATTGAGAACATTCCATACTTGCTGTTACTACGAAACTTTACAAACAGCCGAAACAGAACGACATCGACTACAACACTCAAGAGACAGCCATACTAACTTTAACATTCATGGCATAACACGCTAACAACAGGAGGACAACGCACGCGTCATCGTTGGATTTAATTATTTAATTACTTAATTACTAAATATGTATTATATTTGCATTAATGATGTATATAAAATGTGTTAACCTGTAATTTGTACATATTCTAAGTTAATATTACAGGCGGTGCTATTCATAGGCTAAAGAACCGTCCTATACAATTGTCTCTATTTAAATTATAACCTATTTTTCATTCATCGTACAAAAAGTACGTATTTTTGTAAAGGGCAAATATCGCCTAGCCCACTTTTTCCAAGGGCAATAACACTTACCTCAACTTTAATTATATATTTTAACCAAATACTATTTTTAATGAAAGGTGAGTGAATGACTGTGTGAATGGATTAAATGAGAGAACGATACACTTGGCGGACAAATTGTACGCAAACCGTATTTATTTTAATTTGTCTGCGTCTTTCATGTAAATTGCATGACTTGTCTAATTTGTGAATACATGTGTAGTACTTAGTTTAATAGTCAGTTAATATACTTAGTTTAGCAGTTAGGATACATCTAAGCACCACTACTTGGAATGCCTGATCATGCATTTCATGATTGAGGTTATCCCAACTCGTGACGCTTGGACATAAGCCATACATTCAGCATACACTTTACACAAAACTTAAAACTCAACACTATCAATTTAAATTACATTCACTTTATTAGAAACAGCAACTTAGTAGTCAACACACTAACAAGCCAACAGGAACACATGTAGTCTGAGGGGGATAAAATAACAAGGTAACTACATATTTAGCATTATACAACATACGAGAGTAAAAGTGTATTGAAATGCACACACAAATCAAGATTTGAAAGTGTACTTAATTAGCCAGGACTTCGGTCTTGTTAACTCTCTTTAATACAGAGGTTAATTGTCTGGGTACCAGTTGGGTACTATTGAGAAGGGCGGGTTGTAAATACAACTACTGAAACGTCACGTAACTTCGGTCTGATAAGCATTATTAAGGACACAGGAGACAGAGTGATCTCTTTACCAAATCAGAGAAGTGGTGTATGGGAGAATACATGAGTTTTAGTGCCAGTATGTAGGCTACCAGGTTACTGTCCACCAAACTACAAACACCAACTTTATGTGATTCGGTGACAGAATTAGAATATATCTAATTACCCTATAACAAAACGTCACCAGGGGAGAAGGGGGAATCCTGTCACCGCCTCACCTTTAGAGACATTATTTAGAGGGCTACAACTCCAGCCCAAGGGAGAGAACAGAGTCACTCAGAGCCCGAGTAATCTAGAGCCTTCTAGAAGGACCGGTCATTGAGTCCAGGGTTCCGTGGACACTGATGGGGCCCGCCTATTGCGGGGTCCACGAGGAACTCGGACAGAGTTACCACCCGTGTCGGATTGGGACACGTGTGGACCGGGAGAGGACAGACGGACTTGAGAGAGGCAACAGGGCCTGCCTTTGAGGGACTCTATAGATATCAATAGATATATAGACATAGGCTAAATAGTTTGCTAGACTGTTGAATGATACTTATGTGTTTGATGTTCACTATTTGTGATATGTAATATCGCGCGGGTCTGTTTACCCACTGCGCCAACGCATACTGTATATGTAAATACAATAAATATTCGATCTCATAGCGAACAGATTTATTGTTGCCTGTATGAACCCAAGTTTAGTTACCTAGATACGAGCAAGACTATGACAGGCTTTTTGGGAGCTAGTTTTCCGGTTTTGGCATAAAATCTATTGTGAAATAACTATTAATTGCCATGTAAAATCACTAAATTGATTTATGTACCATAAATGGTTAACGTTACAAGTTAAAACATTAGTAGCTATCTAGCAATAAAATAGAATTAATCTGAGTCCCTCAGCAGTGTCTCAGCAGTGCCTAAGCAGTGTATCTCATTATTGTGATTTGTAAACTATTTTTGACATGACTGTGACATTTTTTGACTGTTATTAATGTTTTCTCACTCTACGAGCAGATTGATCCGCGAATAGTGGCGAGTGCAACCTATGTAACCTTTACAACAGTGGCGAGATTACAAGACAGGCTTTCTGGGACAACATCGGCGAGTTCTCTGATTGAAAGCTAAGTTTCATGTCATACCCATTGTAACTCTAAGCTGTACTTCTCATCTTTCATCAATGTATTATGTTGTTTCATATTGATTTGGTTGCACATTCATGACCTTGTCACCAACATAACCTTGCATTTTGATTTACACATTAATAATTAAGGGAGTTAACCAAATTTTCGACTACACAACATTTTTTCTAAGGGATTTAACTTTATAAACATTACAAACAAGTAAAACACAAAATGTCTACCTTAGATAAATGCATTGAGCAAGGAATAAAGTTAGGTTATAAAGAAGAGAAATTGTCAGAATGGGCACAGAAAACGCACGCAGAAAACATTGCCCGTGAAGAAAGAGCGATAGAACGAGAGGAAAAACAAAGGCAAATGCAAATGCAGGCAGAGGAAAAGAAATTGCAACTTGAGGCAGAAGAAAAGAAAATGCAAATGCAGATGATTGCAGAAGAGAAGAAAATGCAAATGCAAATGGAAGAGAAGAAAATTCAATTGCAGGCTCAGGAAAAACAGCTGGAGCTTGAGGCGGCGGCCAAACAGGCCCAATTGAATGCCGAAACACAAATAAAATTAAAACAGATGGAGCTTGAGTCTAACGCAGAAATATCGATAAATAAGCTAAGAAGCAAAGAGGAAGAACAAAAATATAATAAGTATAAAGGCCTCGTGAAGGCGTTCTGCTCAGGAGATTCCATCAGCGCCTACTTAGAAAATTTTGAGTGTCTCATGGCCTACCATAAGATCATTAAATCAGATTGGGCATTTATTCTAATGAGAAACTTAGCTCTTGAACCACTAAAAGTAATAGAGACAGTACCACAGGAAATGCGAAAAGACTATGATTACTTAAAACAACGCATTCTCCAACATTTTTCTTTAGATACTGCAGGTTACCAACAACAATTTGCCAAATTATCACCACAACCAAACCAAACCTTTATAGATTATGTCAGTACAGTCCAAGACGTATGCACAAAATGGATCAACTCGGCTAAAACCAACAATAGCCATGACAAACTTAAAGAGCTTATTATTATAGACAAAATAGTTAGCACCATCCCCACACCTTTTGCCAAGTTCTTAAAACAAATGGATTGCAAAAGTATTCAGGAAATAGAGGCAAAGGGGAATGCATTTTTCACAGCAAATAGGGATATTTTTCAGCTGAACATAAGTCACAACGATACAGCAGCTGCAGTAGTGAACACCAAATACTCCAAACAAACAGAGAGTAAATTCAAACCTCGCTCCAATGTCAGTAAACTTGTTAAATGCCAGTATTGCGGTTTGAATCACGACAGTGGCTCTATGTGCGACAAATCGCCGAACTACCCTCACCACCTCAAGATGATGGTGGAGAAACAGAAGACCAAACGCAATGCTTACCAGAGAGCGGTCAAATGTTTTTTTTTTGCCGCAGTTTTGGCCACTATAGTCGCTTTTGTGATGGCCGAAAGTTATTGAAACAAGCCAATGCCGCACTAGTGGAAACGTCGTCAGACGAAGAGATTGAATCACTGAATGATTGTGATAATCAACACGACAATGAAAGCGAGCTTGGAAATGCTGTACAAATTATTGACACCATTACAGACAGTAAGTGTAACACCTGTACGAAGTTCCAACTTGACACAACATTACTATGTGGCCACACTATCCCTATTTCAAATGAAACAGCCAACGCTGCTTTGTCATCTACAGGCGAGCTAGTTTTTTCTACAGGGTTTGTAAACAACAAAAAGTGCACATTAATTCGTGATTCCGGCGCAACGCTCTGTGGGATAAAGAAAACATTAATAGACACTAAAGACTACACAGACAAACATGTGACTTGTCGCACATTCTCAGGTACTATAGAGAAATACCCCCTTGCTCTGGTCGAAATTCGAACACCGTTCATATCAGGACAAGTATTGTGCGCAATCCTTGAAAATCCAGTCGCTGATATTATACTTGGGCATTTGCCCAACATACGAGCATGCTCTGAGAAGGAAATCAGAGAATGGGAGCATAAAAACGGTATTTCCCCCACAAACAGCGATGCTATAGAGAAACACCATTCATGCTTGTCTCAATCTGCCAAAAGACCAAGGGAGACAACCACTGAGGTAATTCAGAAAGAATTCACCGAGGTGTACAATGCAGGGGCGGTCGAATCTGTAAGCGATACGACCAAATTAAAACCTCGAATTGAGGATGCTACTGATGTACCAAGTACCAAGCCTGTAAATGTGCAACAAAACACACAACACACAAATGCAATAACACGACAGACAACCCATAAAACCAACACTGACCAACTACAGGAATCATTAGAAATAATAGCGCCAAACTCAACTAACATCAATTTTGGAAATGAACAGAAAAATGACCCTACACTTGCACCATACTTTAAGTTAGTAGGACTTAAACCAAAATTAACAAAGAACGCATCGTGGACATTTAGGCTACAGAACAACATCTTAACTAGATTTTACACAACAAAGCAGACCACGATACAGCAAGTACTGTTACCACAAGCACATCGAGACAAAGTTCTAAAAATAGCTCATGACTCCCCTTTTGGAGGTCATATGGGGTATGAAAAGACCAGGGCTAGGGTCCTGACCCAGTTTTATTGGCCAAAGTTTTGCCAAGATATAAAAACCTTTTGTAGATCGTGTGATATATGTCAGAAACTGGTGAAAAGGGGAAAAAACCCTACAGCAGAAGTCCAATCAACGACCACTGCCTCGAGGCCTTTCCAAATCGTGGCAGTTGACCTAGTAGGTCCGTTGAATCACATTTCAAATAAAGGGAATAGGTATATTTTTACTCTTGTGGATGTATGTACGAGATGGCCCGAAATGCTTCCATTAAGATATATCTCCTCTAAGGATGTGACGGACATATTATTAAATATTTTCTCCCGTTTTGGCTTCCCGGAGAAAATAATTTCTGATAGAGGAACCCAGTTCATATCGAATGCCACCCAATCAGTAACTAAGTTACTAGGCATCAAGCAATGTTTCACCAGTCCCTATCGACCGGCCGCAAATGGCATCTGCGAGAAACTAAATGGGGACCTGAAACATATGCTATCTAAAGTGACAGCTGAAAATCCAGCCGATTGGGACATACTTCTCCCAACGGTGCTGTTCGCATATAGAGAAGTCCCACAATCAAGTACCGGGTTCTCTCCCTTCGAATTGATGTATGGAGCGAACCCAAGAGGACCTCTCACCATTTATAAAGAGATCATATCACAACCTGTAGATATCCAACTTCCCATTTCTACCTATGATTTGGTCACTGATACCAGAGACAAAATCATACGTTCCTGTATATTGGCCAGAACATCACTACAGGAGAAAGGTTTTAAATACAGGCAGTACGCCAACAGAGGTGCAAAAACAATTGTGCTAAATCCAGGTCAGGATATTTTACTACTCCTACCTGACAAAAGAGATTTACTGTCAACCTCTTGGCAGGGACCTTTTAAGATCATTAGAAGAATTTCAGAAGTAGATTACGAAATCTCATTAAATGGAAAGCTGAAAATATTCCATATAAATATGTTGAAACCATATTATGTTAGACAGGACAATGAGACAAATGAACTGACTCAACGAACTGGTGACGGAGACGAAACGACAATTTCCCAACGAAATGACACCTCGACAAACGAAGCATCGTTAACGACACACTCTTACGACGACGAAAACGACGAAGACATATGTACATTACCGACAATCTGTGATATCGACAGCGACGACAAATTTGACGACATATTGACAACGATTGATCTCAACGACGACGACAATGACATTGAAGACAATTTACAAACAGTAGCATCTGTGATAAATCAGACAGACGTGGACAACACTGAAATCCCTGTACCAATCATGACTGACGACGGAAGTATAAATGACATACATATCTCTGACACTTTGACACAACAACAGCGACAAGACATTTTGACTATCCTTGACGAGTATAAATCTATCTTTTCTAACAAACCTGGACGCACTGATAAAATAACACATTCAATTGTGCTGACAGATCTGAGACCGGTCAAATGTAGACCATATTCTATTCCTCTCCATTACAGATCTAAATTAGATAAAGAAATTTTAGATTTAGAGAAGAATGGCATTATTCAAAAATCAATGTCTCAATATTCTTCACCGATTGTTCTGGTGAAAAAGAAGGACCAGACAATCCGCTTGTGCATCGACTATAGAGTATTAAATACAAGAACAACAACGGGTGCAGAGCCAATGAACAGCTGTGAAGATCTTATCTTAAATATGGCTCAATCATCCTTATTTTCCAAGACCGATTTAGCGAAAGGATATTGGCAAGTTCCACTACACCCTTCTTGTAGACATATAACAGCATTCGCAACACCTCTCGGTTTATACAAATGGCTATATCTTCCGTTTGGTCTCAAGAACGCACAGGCCACATTTGTAAGACTAACAAGATTGTTATTACACGGAATTAAAGATGTAGTAGCCTATATTGATGATATATGCGTCCATTCTTCTGATATGACTTCTCACCTACTTACACTCAAACAAGTCTTCAACCAAATCTCTCTTTTTGGACTTACTATCAAACCTTCCAAGGTTGAAATAGGTTATACACAAATAGACTTCCTTGGTCACAGAATTTCTGAAGGCAAATTGTTGACAGATGATAAAATTGTTTCTAAGATCCTTAATCTAGAAGTGCCTACCACCAAGAAACAGATTAGAAGTTTACTTGGCCTTATAAACTATTATTCTAAATTCATTCCACATTTCCGATATGTTAACTAAAAATCATCCATCAAAAATTTGTAAAAGTACCAGCTTAGATGATGCAATGTGTAGATTGAAACATATTTTTTCTAATCCACCAGTCTTACGATTACCCAACATAAATTTACCCTTTATTTTGACCACAGATGCGAGCGCTATCGCAATAGGAGGATGTTTAATGCAGGAAATGGATGGAGTGAGACACCCGATTCTCTACGTGAGCCGCAAACTAAAGAAGGCAGAGACACGTTATGTCACAGTGGAATTGGAGGCTTTAAGCTTATTGTTTTGTATATTGAGATTATCTAAGTTCCTCTTAGGTAGTCATTTTGTGGTCCTCACTGACAGTTCGCCATTATTGGTCCTTAACCATGGGTCGCCTAAAAACCATCGGCTACAAAGATGGTGTCTTCTACTTCAAGATTTCGACTTCGAAATCCGCCATATCAGAGGCACAGACAACATTATGGCTGACCTATTATCACGGCAGATAAATGCGCCAGTAGAATGACTCTTATCACATCGACCAATAGCCATACTATAAACTGTGATACTTTTAGTCGGTTGCATATAACAGTGTAACTCTACACCTGCTAGAGTACTCTCAGTGATTAAGTTAATTACGACACCCACGAACATGATACTTGAAGAGCTATACATTAAGAACTATACTTTAAGAGCTATACTACCAAGTGCCCAAGCTCTAGAACGATTCCAGCAAGAAACGTTAACTGTGTGTCAACCAATAAGATCAACCAGTGAACTGACTCCGAATTCTGTAAGAACACGTTATATGGGACATTGAGAACATTCCATACTTGCTGTTACTGCGAAACTTTACAAACAGCCGAAACAGAACGACATCGACTACAACACTCAAGAGACAGCCATACTAACTTTAACATTCATGGCATAACACGCTAACAACAGGAGGACAACGCACACATCATCGTTGGGTTTAATTATTTAATTACTTAATTACTAAATATGTATTATATTTGCATTAATGATGTATATAAAATGTGTTAACCTGTAATTTGTACATATTCTAAGTTAATATTACAGGCGGTGCTATTCATAGGCTAAAGAACCGTCCTATACAATTGTCTCTATTTAAATTATAACCTATTTTTCATTCATCGTACAAAAAGTACGTATTTTTGTAAAGGGCAAATATCGCCTAGCCCACTTTTTCCAAGGGCAATAACACTTACCTCAACTTTAATTATATATTTTAACCAAATACTATTTTTAATGAAAGGTGAGTGAATGACTGTGTGAATGGATTAAATGAGAGAACGATACACTTGGCGGACAAATTGTACGCAAACCGTATTTATTTTAATTTGTCTGCGTCTTTCATGTAAATTGCATGACTTGTCTAATTTGTGAATACATGTGTAGTACTTAGTTTAATAGTCAGTTAATATACTTAGTTTAGCAGTTAGGATACATCTAAGCACCACTACTTGGAATGCCTGATCATGCATTTCATGATTGAGGTTATCCCAACTCGTGACGCTTGGACATAAGCCATACATTCAGCATACACTTTACACAAAACTTAAAACTCAACACTATCAATTTAAATTACATTCACTTTATTAGAAACAGCAACTTAGTAGTCAACACACTAACAAGCCAACAGGAACACATGTAGTCTGAGGGGGATAAAATAACAAGGTAACTACATATTTAGCATTATACAACATACGAGAGTAAAAGTGTATTGAAATGCACACACAAATCAAGATTTGAAAGTGTACTTAATTAGCCAGGACTTCGGTCTTGTTAACTCTCTTTAATACAGAGGTTAATTGTCTGGGTACCAGTTGGGTACTATTGAGAAGGGCGGGTTGTAAATACAACTACTGAAACGTCACGTAACTTCGGTCTGATAAGCATTATTAAGGACACAGGAGACAGAGTGATCTCTTTACCAAATCAGAGAAGTGGTGTATGGGAGAATACATGAGTTTTAGTGCCAGTATGTAGGCTACCAGGTTACTGTCCACCAAACTACAAACACCAACTTTATGTGATTCGGTGACAGAATTAGAATATATCTAATTACCCTATAACAAAACGTCACCAGGGGAGAAGGGGGAATCCTGTCACCGCCTCACCTTTAGAAACATTATTTAGAGGGCTACAACTCCAGCCCAAGGGAGAGAACAGAGTCACTCAGAGCCCGAGTAATCTAGAGCCTTCTAGAAGGACCGGTCATTGAGTCCAGGGTTCCGTGGACACTGATGGGGCCCGCCTATTGCGGGGTCCACGAGGAACTCGGACAGAGTTACCACCCGTGTCGGATTGGGACACGTGTGGACCGGGAGAGGACAGACGGACTTGAGAGAGGCAACAGGGCCTGCCTTTGAGGGACTCTATAGATATCAATAGATATATAGACATAGGCTAGATAGTTTGCTAGACTGTTGAATGATACTTATGTGTTTGATGTTCACTATTTGTGATATGTAATATCGCGCGGGTCTGTTTACCCACTGCGCCAACGCATACTGTATATGTAAATACAATAAATATTCGATCTCATAGCGAACAGATTTATTGTTGCCTGTATGAACCCAAGTTTAGTTACCTAGATACGAGCAAGACTATGTGTAGCGAAACGCCAGTGGTCCATGTCCTTATGCATTCTTTTATTTTGGGTAGACAGGGGGGAAACGGCTTTCGGAAGCTCTCAGTTCTCTTGTTCTCTCAAATCTCCATGAAAGATGGTTCTTTGGGTTATCTTCCTATCACAATCTTTACATGGAGCAAGTAGCCAATGTCTTTCACATCGGGTAAACCCGATGGAGCGCCTTGCGCCAAATGTGCGCTGGTGCGGCTGCTAAGCAATTCATGGCCGTGTACACACCTACCGTTGGATAGTGGCATCTTGTCAAGTCGATTTGAAGATTGGGACAGAGATGCAACATCCTACTGAAGTGGTGAAGAAAGGTAGGGCTTGGGTTGTGGGTACTCCAGCCAAACATGGAGTTATAAATATACAATGTGTTGAAGGGGAAGATGAATTGGCGAAAGGCCAATCATAACCAATGACGAGTTGGGTGACCGTTAGCCGATCTGGCTGCGCGTCTTGTCCTTGGCATAGCCGGGGAAGTGAATCTGAACCATATATCTCCCAAGAGGATTTCATTTGTTCTTGGCGTCAGATGAGCTGTTGCTATCTTTCTGTCTACGGCTTGAATTGGACAGATTGTCATCTTTCTGTTGTATATACTCAGTGGATGGCTATGGTATTCTTGGGGATGGGGTACACCAATCTCTGATCTATCTTCTTGAGCCAGAAGAGGCCATTCACAGGACTATCTCTTTCATCTGTTACTAGATAGGATGATGTAGGGAAGATAATGGACTTCTTTATCTCATTTAGAGAACCTGCATTCCGCTAAATCTATGTGTTCTGTGGGGCATTGCTGGTACATTGCGGCGACAGCTCAAACAAGAGCAGAGCCGGGAGGGGGTAGTATCTTCTTTCCTATTCTTGCAGGGAGTGGGGAACTACACTGCGTGCCATACAACCCCATTACTATACTATTAGGTAATGAGATGTAGCACACAGATTACTGGGCGCACCACACCACAAGATCTTGCGGGTGAGAAAGACATGGTTTGCAAGTGAGAGGGAAGCATGGGAATGAATGTGCCCAATCATAATAAAGGCTTGGTATGAGTGTGGAGGGTGTGTCTTGTGGCCAGAAAGACAACCGGACTTCGTCCAGCTGGAGGTCTACTCAAACCCGGACGTGGCCAATCCAGGGGCTACCTGACAGGTCAGGCCTAGTCAATCAGGTATTAAATATATTGTATTTGTGTGATACATGAGTCAGCCCAGTCGCTCAGGTTTTGTTTATCATTTCCAGGGTCCTCTTCTATGGGAAGTGACTATGTCTTCTAAGGGACATTATCACCAGTGCTTCTAGGCTAACGCCAATATGTCCAACGAGGCCAACTCAAGGTTTGGTGTGCTTAACTCTGAGACAGAGGCAAGGTGCAGGTCTTGAGGCAAGGACAGTTTGTATGACTGGTGCATTGCCGGTTTTGTTTTAACAACATACGCCTGAGAGCAGTTGTTGTCTGGAGGGAGCCTGAGAGTGATTTTCGGGCCTACCCATTTTATACCGGACATTAAAAGGACCCATCCATTATCCTTCACAAACACCTCACCTTATCGGCAACACTAAAGCCTTTCATAGGTCAGTGAAGACCTAGTGCCGAACTAATTCAGATGACAATGAACAGAAGTCCTCAACACACCAGTCGCTTGGATTCTACAAAAGCCGGTTGAACCTACACCCAGTTGCTGGAGAAGGAAGGAGATTCGGACATCTTTGGTGAGAAGTGTGTGGACAGATCAGACAGTATCTGAAGCTGGATCTGTGACTGTGGCGACTTGAGGCTCTGTGTTGGAACTTTACCAGTGTAGTGTCTGTGTAGATCTATCTGTTTATCTGCCTTTATGTGTTCTTGTGCTGTTCTTGATTAGGTTAATAAAATTACTTCCAAGTTGTTCTGACGACTGCCATGTTATTTATGCGTCAGCCAGAAGAACACTGCAGGAAATAGGTCCCTAGGTCGAAAGGAAGCGTGACAGTGTGTCCAGGGAAAACGGGAGGAGGGTTGGCAGGTAAAGACCTATCCCAGCCAGGGCTATAGAAGATATTTGAAATATTGTGACCGGGCTATTTGGGACCCTCCACGTAGCTTGTTACAGTTTCTGGGGGCACGTCCCGGGATATTTGAAATCCTGGTGGGTTTTGGCTGATGTAGTGATAGGGGACAGATATCCTTGTCTTCTATCAATAGGTTCTGCCTACCGTGCCTGGCTATTGTCTATACTCTTCCTGACACAGACTGACCGACATACGACGTGTTGTGGTCGTGTAATGTAACTTGTTGTGTAATTGTGAGAAAAATTTTATTAGACAATTACCTCTTCCCTTACCCGCTGAGTTCAAAATGGCATCAGCTGGGTTTAATGTCGCTGACGTACAGGCTACAGGGCGTGAGATGGGATATGATGGAGCGGAGTTACAGAAATATGTGCAGGAAGTGGAAAGAGACTACAGACAGGCTGTGCGCGAAGCCAAGAGGATTGAGGCGGAGGCTGAGGTTAGCAAGATGGAGGCCGAGCAGGCAGTCAGAGACCATGAGTTCCGTATGAGAGAGTTGGAGCTGAAAGCTCAAACTGCCAAGGAAAGAGACGGTGCAGTGGGAGACGCAGTCCTCCCTGACTCAACAACTTCTGGTAGCGGTCCATACCAGGCAATGAAGTTCCCATTACTCCCGTTCGATGAACACAAAGATAAGATCGACCAGTATCTTCACAGATTTCGGTCGATGGCTTTGGCTATGGGATTGGAGCGAGGGAAATGGAATTTGAAACTCTCACAGGGCCTGAGGGGGACCGCGTACGAGGTCTATTCTAGGTTGCCACCTGGTATGGAGAATGACTATGAAGCTCTGGAGAAAGCACTTTTGAAAAGGTTCCAGATGACAGCTCATACTTATCGACAACAGTTCAGAAAGTCGAAGAGAGAGCCAGGAGAGATGTTCGCAACCTACAGTGTCAGATTGAAGTCTTACCTTTTGAAGTGGATGTCTTTAGCTGGATTTGCTAACGACTATGAAAGTTTGGAAGAATTGGTGGTCGTGGACCAAATGAAGAGAATGATGCCTAAGCCATTGCAAACCTTCTTGCTTGAAAATGGGGCAGAAAGGTTGGACATAGTGAACACGTTGGCGGAAAGGTATGTGCTAGCTCATGGGGATAATGGGGAATTGTCACAACCCAATCTCCGACCACCAGACACATGGGCTGGAAAGAAGAAGAACCCTAAAACAGCTCACACCAAGAAGGAGGATCCTTTCGATAAAGTTCCTAGTAAGAAACCCTCTGGTAAGAGTCCACCTGGATCTCCTAAAAGAAAGTGGAGTGAAAAGTGGTGCGCCTATTGCAAATCTCCCACACACAATACGGTAGATTGCCGGCGTAAACAGAAAGACTCTCACTATGCTGCTTGTCTTGTAGAAACCGGGGAAGGGTCTCACAAGGAGGTAGAAGGGAGGGATCTTGGGAACAAAGATTTAGAAAAACCACCAGTAGTAGAAACGGTACTTGTGAACGGTCAACCAGTTGAGTGTCTCTACGACACAGGTCTGCAGTTTGAGGCTGTAATTTCATCACATTTAGTGAGCCCAGAGCAGCTAACCGGGGAATCTATTGAGATTCAAACGGCGACAAAGAGTGCGGTAGCGATGTCTCTTCCAATTGCGAAGGTGGACATCAAATCAAAATATGTTACCGGCACTATACAGGCAGCCGTTCTGCTAGATCCTATCTTCCCAATGATCTTGGGTTGTCGCTACGTCTTTCTAGGGATTCCAACCGAACCCATGTACGTAGGGGCAATGCAAACCAGATCTCAATTGGGGGATGAGCAGACGCCGGCCTTGATTGTGAATCCCTTGCCTGGGGAGTTACGAGCTGCTCAAAGCCAGGATGCTACTTTGCAACCTTGCTTCAACCAGTTGCCAAAAGGTTCTGACCCACCAAGACGGGGTCAGTATTATATGAAGAATCGGTTACTGTACCGGAGAGCCGGAGTGGAGGATCACCAGCATGGACAGCTGGTGGTTCCTAAGGCTTATCGAGAACAGCTTCTTCATATGGGACACACCATTTCTTTCAGTGGACATATGGGTGTCGGGGCAACTCTCCAGCGCATTTCCTGCCATTACTACTGGCCAGGGATGACTGGAGACGTGCGTAGGTACGTCAAGTCGTGCCCAGAGTGCCAGCGTGTGGCACCAAAACACTGGACAGCTCCGGTAGTTCTGGGAGACATGCCCATTATGAACTCTCCTTTCGAGAGAGTTGCCATCGATCTTGTTGGTCCTCTTCCTAGGACTAGGAAGAGGAATAAGTACATTCTCACGATGGTGGATTGCTGTTCCATGTGGGGCGAGGCGATACCTTTGGCCACAATCGACTCTAAGCGAGTGGCTGATGCACTGATGGAGACCTTTACTAGGTTGGGATTTCCCAACCAGATCCTAACGGACAATGGGTCTCAGTTCTGTGGTAAGCTGATGGAAGAAGTCTTTCGTATCTTCCAGACCAACCACATTCACACAAGCCCGTATCACCCTCAGTCTAATGGGCAAGTAGAGAGGTTTAATGGTACCTTGATGACCATGCTTCGGAAGCTGGCACAAGAGAAACCAGACAGATGGGATGAGTATATCTCAGCCGCCTTGTTCGCCTATCGGGAGGTTCCCCATGGGTCGACCGGGTTGCCTCCAGCCACTCTACTATTCGGGAGGCCAATCAAGGGTCCCTTAGAAGCCTTATTGAGATGTTGGACAGAGGAGGAAACTTCTGAAGAAGCTGTATCCTCATATAAATACGTCGAAGAGTTAAAGAAGAAACTCCAGACGGGTTGGGCTTTGGCAGCTCAGAATCTGAGGGCGGCCAGAAAGAGACACGCGGCCTACTACAATAGAAGGACGAAAGATAGGTCTCTTAAGGTGGGGGATCGGGTTCTGTTGTTACTTCCAGTAGGTTCCAATAAACTCGAGATTGGTTGGCAGGGGCCTTTCCCGGTGGAAAGGGTTGTCTCCCGCACCAACTATGCCATCCGGATCAGGGGGAAATCCAAAATCTTCCACATTAACCTTCTCAAAAAGTATGAAGAACGATCTGATGGTACTTCTCTCCCACTCATGACTATGGCGGTCGCGATGGAAACTGAATCGGGCGAAGAAACGGATAGGGGGTATCCATTACACCCTGGGGAAACCTATAGGGATGTACATATAAATCCTGATCTGTCGGCTGAAGAAACAGACCGTGTCATCCGTTTGTTGGAGTCCCATCAGCAGATTCTTACCGATCGGCCAGGGCGGACAGGGTTGGTCGAGTTTGATATGACTCTGACTACCCAAGACCCCGTTCGCCAGAAAATATATCCAGTGCCATTTTCGAAAGAGAAGGCCCTGGAAACTGAAATCCAGAAGCTTCTGGACGACGACATCATCACTCCTTCGACTTCTCCTTATAATGCCGGGGTTGTCTTGTTGAGGAAGCCAAGCGGGGAACACCGCTTATGTATTGATTACAGGCATTTAAATAGTTGTACGACATTCCAAGTTGAGCCGTTACCAAACACAAATCAATTGTTTGCCAGATTAAATAGGGCAAAGTACTTCTCAAAAATTGATTTAAGCCGGGGATATTATCAGATCCCTGTGAAGCCTGAGGTTCGGCCCATGCTCGCTTTCAGTACTCCGAGTGGCCATTACGAATTTAAGGTGATGCCTTTTGGGCTGAGCAATGCGCCCAGTGTGTTCACACGCATGATGAGAAAGTTATTAGACCCTTTAAGGGATCCCTCTGTCGTCTCGTTTATGGATGATATTCTCATCGCGTCTGACAATCTGAAAGATCACCTGAAATCCTTGGAAAAGATCTTCATAAGATTGAAAGAGGAGGGGTTAACCGCCCGTCCAGCCAAATGCATGATTGGATATCAATCCTTGGAATTTCTGGGACACACTATTACCCCAGGGGGACTGGTACCGGAAGAAAAGAATATTGAGAAGGTCCGTCTCGCACCCCGTCCTAAATCCAAAAAGGATGTTAGGTCTTTCTTGTCTCTGTATGGGTTTTACCAGAAATTCATTCCAAAGTTCAACGAAATTGGAGCGCCGTTAACCGAAACCTTGAAGAAAGGATCGCCAGATCCTATAGTCTGGACCCCGAGCTGTGAAGAGGCTTATGGGAAGCTGAAACAGGCGTTGGTGGATAGGCCAGTCCTGCAACTCCCGAATTTGGAGAAAACGTTTGTTCTGAGAACCGACGCGAGTAACATAGGGATTGGAGCAACTCTGTTGCAGGAAGGGCGAGATAATCCTTCGGTGTTGTGTCCGGTGGCGTATGCCAGTAGAAAACTGTTACCCGCCGAACGGAATTATTCCACCATCGAACGGGAATGTCTAGCTCTAGTGTGGGCGGTACAGAAATTTCAACCTTATCTGTATGGAGTCCAGTTCAAAGTGCAGTCCGACCATCAACCTCTGACGTTCTTGGCAACTTCTAAGAAACTGAACGCGAGGTTGATGAGATGGTCATTGCTCCTACAACCGTATCAGTTCACGGTCGAATACATCCCCGGAAGGGAGAATGTGAGAGCAGATTTTTTATCACGGCATCCTATGGTTGAATGTGGGGGTGGGGTCATTCGAACAGAACCACTGACAGTAGAAAGTTCGTAGGGTTCGACTTTCTTAAGAGGGGGCCTATGTAGCGAAACGCCAGTGGTCCATGTCCTTATGCATTCTTTTATTTTGGGTAGACAGGGGGGAAACGGCTTTCGGAAGCTCTCAGTTCTCTTGTTCTCTCAAATCTCCATGAAAGATGGTTCTTTGGGTTATCTTCCTATCACAATCTTTACATGGAGCAAGTAGCCAATGTCTTTCACATCGGGTAAACCCGATGGAGCGCCTTGCGCCAAATGTGCGCTGGTGCGGCTGCTAAGCAATTCATGGCCGTGTACACACCTACCGTTGGATAGTGGCATCTTGTCAAGTCGATTTGAAGATTGGGACAGAGATGCAACATCCTACTGAAGTGGTGAAGAAAGGTAGGGCTTGGGTTGTGGGTACTCCAGCCAAACATGGAGTTATAAATATACAATGTGTTGAAGGGGAAGATGAATTGGCGAAAGGCCAATCATAACCAATGACGAGTTGGGTGACCGTTAGCCGATCTGGCTGCGCGTCTTGTCCTTGGCATAGCCGGGGAAGTGAATCTGAACCATATATCTCCCAAGAGGATTTCATTTGTTCTTGGCGTCAGATGAGCTGTTGCTATCTTTCTGTCTACGGCTTGAATTGGACAGATTGTCATCTTTCTGTTGTATATACTCAGTGGATGGCTATGGTATTCTTGGGGATGGGGTACACCAATCTCTGATCTATCTTCTTGAGCCAGAAGAGGCCATTCACAGGACTATCTCTTTCATCTGTTACTAGATAGGATGATGTAGGGAAGATAATGGACTTCTTTATCTCATTTAGAGAACCTGCATTCCGCTAAATCTATGTGTTCTGTGGGGCATTGCTGGTACATTGCGGCGACAGCTCAAACAAGAGCAGAGCCGGGAGGGGGTAGTATCTTCTTTCCTATTCTTGCAGGGAGTGGGGAACTACACTGCGTGCCATACAACCCCATTACTATACTATTAGGTAATGAGATGTAGCACACAGATTACTGGGCGCACCACACCACAAGATCTTGCGGGTGAGAAAGGCATGGTTTGCAAGTGAGAGGGAAGCATGGGAATGAATGTGCCCAATCATAATAAAGGCTTGGTATGAGTGTGGAGGGTGTGTCTTGTGGCCAGAAAGACAACCGGACTTCGTCCAGCTGGAGGTCTACTCAAACCCGGACGTGGCCAATCCAGGGGCTACCTGACAGGTCAGGCCTAGTCAATCAGGTATTAAATATAGTGTATTTGTGTGATACATGAGTCAGCCCAGTCGCTCAGGTTTTGTTTATCATTTCCAGGGTCCTCTTCTATGGGAAGTGACTATGTCTTCTAAGGGACATTATCACCAGTGCTTCTAGGCTAACGCCAATATGTCCAACGAGGCCAACTCAAGGTTTGGTGTGCTTAACTCTGAGACAGAGGCAAGGTGCAGGTCTTGAGGCAAGGACAGTTTGTATGACTGGTGCATTGCCGGTTTTGTTTTAACAACATACGCCTGAGAGCAGTTGTTGTCTGGAGGGAGCCTGAGAGTGATTTTCGGGCCTACCCATTTTATACCGGACATTAAAAGGACCCATCCATTATCCTTCACAAACACCTCACCTTATCGGCAACACTAAAGCCTTTCATAGGTCAGTGAAGACCTAGTGCCGAACTAATTCAGATGACAATGAACAGAAGTCCTCAACACACCAGTCGCTTGGATTCTACAAAAGCCGGTTGAACCTACACCCAGTTGCTGGAGAAGGAAGGAGATTCGGACATCTTTGGTGAGAAGTGTGTGGACAGATCAGACAGTATCTGAAGCTGGATCTGTGACTGTGGCGACTTGAGGCTCTGTGTTGGAACTTTACCAGTGTAGTGTCTGTGTAGATCTATCTGTTTATCTGCCTTTATGTGTTCTTGTGCTGTTCTTGATTAGGTTAATAAAATTACTTCCAAGTTGTTCTGACGACTGCCATGTTATTTATGCGTCAGCCAGAAGAACACTGCAGGAAATAGGTCCCTAGGTCGAAAGGAAGCGTGACAGTGTGTCCAGGGAAAACGGGAGGAGGGTTGGCAGGTAAAGACCTATCCCAGCCAGGGCTATAGAAGATATTTGAAATATTGTGACCGGGCTATTTGGGACCCTCCACGTAGCTTGTTACACTATGACAAACACCCAACTGTACACTCCACAGTTACAACTAGACTAGAATGAAGACAGACATCAAGGCAACATCAATCAACGGGACAACACCCAACTGTACACTCCACAGTTACAACTAGACTAGAATGAAGACAGACATCAAGGCAACATCAATCAACGGGACAACACCCAACTGTACACTCCACGGTTACAACTAGACTAGAATGAAGACAGACATCAAGGCAACATCAATCAACGGGACAACACCCAACTGTACACTCCACAGTTACAACTAGACTAGAATGAAGACAGACATCAAGGCAACATCAATCAACGGGACAACACCCAACTGTACACTCCACAGTTACAACTAGACTAGAATGAAGACAGACATCAAGTCAACATCAATCAACGGGACAACACCCAACTGTACACTCCACAGTTACAACTAGACTAGAATGAAGACAGACATCAAGGCAACATCAATCAACGGGACAACACCCAACTGTACACTCCACAGTTACAACTAGACTAGAATGAAGACAGACATCAAGGCAACATCAATCAACGGGACAACACCCAACTGTATACTCCACGGTTACAACTAGACTAGAATGAAGACAGACATCAAGGTATCATCAGTCAACAGAACAACACCCAACTGTACACTCCACAGTTACAACTAGACTAGAATGAAGACAGACATCAAGGCAACATCAATCAACGGGACAACACCCAACTGTACACTCCACAGTTACAACTAGACTAGAATGAAGACAGACATCAAGGCAACATCAATCAACGGGACAACACCCAACTGTACACATAACAGTTACAACTAGACTAGAATGAAGACAGACATCAAGGTACCATCAATCAACAGAACAACACCCAACTGTACACTCCACGGTTACAACTAGACTAGAATCCAGACAGACATCAAGGTACCATCAATCAACAGAACAACACCCAACTGTACACTCCCGGTTACAACTAGACTAGAATCCAGACAGACAGACATCAAGGTACCATCAATCAACGGGACAACACCAAACTTTACACTCCACGGTTACAACTAGACTAGAATCCAGACAGACATCAAGGTACCATCAATCAACAGAACAACACCCAACTGTACACTCCACGGTTACAACTAGACTAGAATCCAGACAGACATCAAGGTACCATCAATCAACAGAACAACACCCAACTGTACACTCCACGGTTACAACTAGACTAGAATCCAGACAGACATCAAGGTACCACCAATCAACGGGACAACACCAAACTTTACACTCCACGGTTACAACTAGACTAGAATCCAGACAGACATCAAGGTACCATCAATCAACAGAACAACACCCAACTGTACACTCCACGGTTACAACTAGACTAGAAACCAGACAGACATCAAGGCACCATCAATCAACAGAACAATACCCAACTGTACACTCCACGGTTACAACTAGACTAGAATCCAGACAGACATCAAGGTACCATCAATCAACGGGACAACACCCAACTGTACACTCCACAGATACAACTACACTAGAATCCAGACAGACATCAAGGTACCATCAATCAACAGAACAACACCGAACTGTACACTCCACAGTTACAACTACACTATAATCCAGACAGACATCAAGGTACCATCAATCAACGGGACAACACCGAACTGTACACTCCACACTTACAACTACACTAGAATCCAGACAGACATCAAGGTACCATCAATCAACAGAACAACACCCAAGTTTACACTCCACAGTTACAACTACACTAGAATTCAGACAGACATCAAGGTACCATCAATCAACGGGACAACACCCAACTGTACACTCCACAGTTACAACTACACTAGAATCCAGACAGACATCAAATTACCATCAATCAACGGGACAACACCCAACTGTACACTCCACAGTTACAACTACACTAGAATCCAGACAGACATCAAGGTACCATCAATCAACAGAACAACACCGAACTGTACACTCCACAGTTACAACTACACTATAATCCAGACAGACATCAAGGTACCATCAATCAACGGGACAACACCGAACTGTACACTCCACACTTACAACTACACTAGAATCCAGACAGACATCAAGGTACCATCAATCAACAGAACAACACCCAAGTTTACACTCCACAGTTACAACTACACTAGAATTCAGACAGACATCAAGGTACCATCAATCAACGGGACAACACCCAACTGTACACTCCACAGTTACAACTACACTAGAATCCAGACAGACATCAAATTACCATCAATCAACGGGACAACACCCAACTGTACACTCCACAGTTACAACTACACTAGAATCCAGACAGACATCAAGGTACCATCAATCAACAGAACAACACCCAACTGTACACTCCACGGTTACAACTAGACTAGAATCCAGACAGACATCAAGGTACCATCAATCAACAGAACAACACTTAACTGTACACTCCACGGTTAAAACTAGACTAAAATCCAGACAGACATCAAGGTACCATCTATCAACGGGACAACACCAAACTTTACACTCCACAGTTACAACTAGACTAGAATGAAGACAGACATCAAGGCAACATCAATCAACGGGACAACACCCAACTGTACACTCCACAGTTACAACTAGACTAGAATGAAGACAGACATCAAGGCAACATCAATCAACAGAACAACACCCAACTGTACACTCCACAGTTACAACTAGACTAGAATGAAGACAGACATCAAGGTATCATCAGTCAACAGAACAACACCCAACTGTACACTCCACAGTTACAACTAGACTAGAATGAAGACAGACATCAAGGCAACATCAATCAACGGGACAACACCCAACTGTACACTCCACAGTTACAACTAGACTAGAATGAAGACAGACATCAAGGCAACATCAATCAACGGGACAACACCCAACTGTACACTCCACAGTTACAACTAGACTAGAATGAAGACAGACATCAAGGCAACATCAATCAACGGGATAATACCCAACTGTACACTCCACAGTTACAACTAGACTAGAATGAAGACAGACATCAAGGCAACATCAATCAACGGGACAACACCCAACTGTACACTCCGCGGTTACAACTAGACTAGAATGAAGACAGACATCAAGGCAACATCAATCAACGGGACAACACCCAACTGTACACTCCACAGTTACAACTAGACTAGAATGAAGACAGACATCAAGGCAACATCAATCAACGGGACAACACCCAACTGTACACTCCACAGTTACAACTAGACTAGAATGAAGACAGACATCAAGTCAACATCAATCAACGGGACAACACCCAACTGTACACTCCACAGTTACAACTAGACTAGAATGAAGACAGACATCAAGGCAACATCAATCAACGGGACAACACCCAACTGTACACTCCACAGTTACAACTAGACTAGAATGAAGACAGACATCAAGGCAACATCAATCAACGGGACAACACCCAACTGTACACTCCACAGTTACAACTAGACTAGAATGAAGACAGACATCAAGGCAACATCAATCAACGGGACAACACCCAACTGTACACTCCACGGTTACAACTAGACTAGAATGAAGACAGACATCAAGGCAACATCAATCAACGGGACAACACCCAACTGTACACTCCACAGTTACAACTAGACTAGAATGAAGACAGACATCAAGGCAACATCAATCAACGGGACAACACCCAACTGTACACTCCACAGTTACAACTAGACTAGAATGAAGACAGACATCAAGTCAACATCAATCAACGGGACAACACCCAACTGTACACTCCACAGTTACAACTAGACTAGAATGAAGACAGACATCAAGGCAACATCAATCAACGGGACAACACCCAACTGTACACTCCACAGTTACAACTAGACTAGAATGAAGACAGACATCAAGGCAACATCAATCAACAGGACAACACCCAACTGTACACTCCACAGTTACAACTAGACTAGAATGAAGACAGACATCAAGGCAACATCAATCAACGGGACAACACCCAACTGTACACCCCACAGTTACAACTAGACTAGAATGAAGACAGACATCAAGGCAACATCACTCAACGGGACAACACCCAACTGTACACTCCACAGTTACAACTACACTTGAATGAAGACAGACATCAAGGCAACATCAATCAACGGGACAACACCCAACTGTACACTCCACGTTTACAACTAGACTAGAATGAAGACAGACATCAAGGTATCATCAGTCAACAGAACAACACCCAACTGTACACTCCACGTTTACAACTAGACTAGAATGAAGACAGACATCAAGGCAACATCAATCAACGGGACAACACCCAACTGTACACTCCACGTTTACAACTAGACTAGAATGAAGACAGACATCAAGGCAACATCAATCAACGGGACAACACCCAACTGTACACTCCAACAGCAGCGTCTCGCATGGACATACTTCTGCAACTATTGCTGCTTTGTCAATTGACTCTTTCTGTCACTCATTTATCAATTCTTGATCTGTTAACTCCTTCTGTTACTCATGTATCAATTATTTATCACTTGACACTTTCTGTAAATCATTTTCAATTCTTTATCAGTCGGCTCCTACTGTCACTCGTTTATCGAATCTTTATCAGTTGGCTCCTTCTGTCACTCATTTACCTCATCTTTATCAGTCGGCTCTTTCTGTCACTCATTTAGCAAAGTCCTCGAAAAGATAGTAGCACGCAGGCTCCAGCAACATTTGGAAAGTCGGAACCTGCTTCCCCAAGGACTCGGGAGCGATCGGCCGGGAAAGGACACCTGGGCCAATGCTACAACTTTTGCATTTGATGTCTACGAGGGCTACCAGTATAAACAGGAGACAGTGGCGGTAGCTCTTGACCTGGAGGAGGCGTATAACAGGGTCAGGTATGATCGGTTAATACACACACTGTTGGACATGGAGGTCTGCCCTTGCCTTGTTAGATGGGTTGCGGCAGTTCTTTATGAGCGTAAGGTTGCACTGCGCATGGGTACCTAGACTTCTGACACCTGTACTATTACACCTGGGTTGCCGCAGGGATCTGTCTTTTCCCCAGTGCTCTTTAATGTCTACACCAGCAGAATCACAGCTATTGAGACACCAAGTGTGAGTAGAATCTTGACATTTGCAGATGATGTGCTGGTGTACAGACAGGGCAGAGACAGGGCCAGTTTGGTGAAAGACGTACAGGTGGCATTAGACAAGGTGACGGAGTGGTGCAGGGGCGCACGGGCCATTTTAAACCCAGACAAGGCATCGGTTGTGTGGTACTCCCAGGATAACTGGATCGTCAAGGCAGACGTCCCAGATATTATGTTGAATGGATGTCCTCTTAGTCGAGAGAGTAATTTGAAGTACCTGGGTATCACCTTTGACAGGTGTTTGTCTTTTAAGGATCATGTGGAAGATTTGGTGGTGAAGGCTGGTAGGGGACTTAATGCATTGAGGGCTATGGCAGCAACCGAGGTAGATCAGAGGATGCTGTACAGGCTCTTTCAGCAGTTAATAATTTCTGTCACTGAGTATGGTTTGGGGCTGCTGACAGTATCAAAGATCCAGCTTGAAAGGTTGGAGCGCATACAGAATGCTGCCATGCGGTTAATACTGGGGTGTACAGAGGACACACCAATTATCTGCATGAGGCATATCCTGGCGCTACCTACAATGACGGATAGGCATAGGGTCCTTCAGGCCAAATGGTACCTGAGAGTTGCTGCAGACAGGGATCACCCGCTGCATGCAGCAATGGATATGGTAAAGGGTCATAGACTTAGACGAGGCAGGTCCTGGATGGCACAGGCAGAACATTCTATACGTCAGGTGTGTGATCTAGAGACCATCAATCGTGAAAGAGAGTGGGTTGAAGTTCCGGAAGACATGACGGACTGGCACAATGTAATAATAACACTGGGTCGTGAGAGCAGAGAATGGGTAGCGGACCGCACTGAGTTTGAAGTGCAACAGCTGATCCAGAGCAACACACATCAAGGTGACATAGTCATCAACACCGATGGGTCAGTGGTGAGAAACAGACGTAGTGGCTGGGGCTTTATTGCAAAGGCTAATGGGCGAGTCTTGAAAAAGGAGAGTCTGGCATATGAGACTACGACCTCCAGCATGAGAATCGAGGTGGAGGCAGTAACAGCGGCATTCCATTGGCTGGAGGAGACTACTGCAACACACGTTGTGTTCATTACGGATTCAAAGAATATGCTTAGCAAGGTGGAGAAAGGAATGTTTCGTGTGGAATGGCTCTCGTCGCTTCAGAGGTCACAGATTGTGAGAATTGTATGGATGTTTTGCCCTGGCCATGCGGGTGTACGGGGGAATGAACAGGCTGATAGGCTAGCAGGGAATGCACTTCTTGGTGGTATTTTGCCTATGGACAAGGGGGAGGTGGTCGTGCGCTTATGGGATCAGGTGAAGAAGGTGGAGGAACAGATTGAGAACCCATATGTGGAAAGAATGAGATTGCGGGGGATCGGCAGGGGTTCTGGAAGAATCTCAAAACTGAGAGGGAAGACCAGGAGAACATTTAATAAGCAGTGGGAACGATTAGTGGTATGACTCTTCGCTGGCTGTTGAACGAGGGGACTGAGCACGTATGGGAATGTCCTGAGTGCAGTGATGTCGGTTCTTGACTCAACTCAACTTATCAAATCTTTAGCAGTCGGTTCCTTCTGTCACTCGTCTATCTATTCTTTATCCGTAGAGCACTCATTTTACATCGTAGCACTTTCTGTAGACAAACCACTGGCTAGAAAATGATGACGTCAGCAGGAAGTTTCAAATATAAATACAGTATTTCCTGGGAACCCCTTCTAGCTTCCATTCTATTGGTCAGACTGCCACCAGCCTTGACATTTGATCTCGAAAGTAACCGATCTTCTGGGGATCTACGCACACGTCGGGTATTCTAACAACTGTATTCCCTTAGCTGCCTTTGACGTCAACTTTAAGCGTCACTGAAGCGTCAAATTGCTGTAATCAACATTGTGGGTATCCCCATGGAATTCTTACAACCAGGCCATTAAGGATGAAATATTACGTTACTATGGTTACAAATGTCAACAAACCGACACCGGTTGTCATTCTCGTAGCGCCAAGCAGCAATCTTGACGGGGCATATAATTTTTTTCGGGATTCGCTCGTCAGTGGTTTCATTTTGTCAGAAAAGTGTAGAGAAGTAGCGTGTAGAAAATTACCAGCGTTGACATATTTAAACATCGAAGCCAGAAACAATTGCTTGCACGATTTATTGCCTGGCATATTTGGCTGCATCTCGTCGGGTGTATATTCCAAAGTTATATATCGTGTGAAGTGAATAAATGAGCTATACGTTCCCTGAAACACTGAAAACACATAATCACTGATATTGTTCAAATGTGGAGCGTTTGTTTTCCCCTCGGTAGTCGCAAACTTAAAACGAAGTCCTCCTGTCAGCACAAAATTGGTTGGAACCTCCTAATGGCTAACGCCTCGGTATATTTGAGCAACTGTTAATGTTCGTCAAATACAGTATAGGAAACGCCTTTTCTTTGTTACCAGTAAGGTCGACATAAACATTGCTCAAAATGATGGTTTCTCTGTACACCTGAAAAGTATGTGTTTGATGTCTTTTATTGGTGTCTGTTAAGTTTTCTCGACAGGACACAGGACTGATCTATGTAGGATTTACTTTTATTTCCAAATATAACTAAGTCTTCAAAATAATATTTTATCAATACCCCCTTTCTTTATATATTTATTGTCCTAATTCTCATTTCATTGTGTTATTTTCTGTCTTTGACACTCTTCTGTTTTCTTCGCTGCTGTTTACTGTGCACGTCTGTTTTCTTGACTGCTGTGTTCTTTGCGCGTTTATTTTATTGCTATTTCGTGTTCCTTTCTGGTGATTTTATACTTCCTTTACAACGTTTCCTTTTTATTTATTTAAATCAAAAGCTCATTTCTGTCTGTCCCGCTTCGATTCGTATTTCTGCAGCCTGGATGTGTACATTTGTTAACTTCTCAGCGGTGCCAAAAAGCAACAAAAGGACACATCGTTCACATTCTTGAACAACCCATTATATTCTGTCCATTCTTCATCACCGTCATTCCTGAACAACCTATTATATTCTGGCCATTCTTCATCATCATCATTCCTGAACAACCCATTATATTCTGTCCATTCTTCATCATCATCATTCCTGAACAAACCATTATATTCTGTCCATTCTTCATCATCATCATTCCTGAACAACCCATTATATTCTGTCCATTCTTCATCATCATCATTCCTGAACAACCCATTATATTCTGTCCATTCTTCATCATCATCATTCCTGAACAACCCATTATATTCTGTCCATTCTTCATCATCATCATTCCTGAACAAACCATTATATTCTGTCCATTCTTCATCATCATCATTCCTGAACAACCCATTGGCATTATATTCTGTCCATTCTTCATCATCATCATTCCTGAACAACCCATTATATTCTGTCCATTCTTCATCATCATCATTCCTGAACAACCCATTATATTCTGTCCATTCTTCATCATCATCATTCCTGAACAACCCATTATATTCTGTCCATTCTTCATCATCATCATTCCTGAACAACCCATTATATTCTGTCCATTCTTCATCATCATCATTCCTGAACAAACCATTATATTCTGTCCATTCTTCATCATCATCATTCCTGAACAACCCATTGGCATTATATTCTGTCCATTCTTCATCATCATCATTCCTGAACAACCCATTATATTCTGTCCATTCTTCATCATCATCATTCCTGAACAACCCATTATATTCTGTCCATTCTTCATCATCATCATTCCTGAACAACCCATTATATTCTGTCCATTCTTCATCATCATCATTCCTGAACAACCCATTATATTCAGTCCATTCTTCATCACCGTCAAGTACCTTGTCGACTGGCGAGGGCGATCATGCTTCTGTTCATCTTGCGATCTCCAACAGTCTGTATTCTATTCATCATTGTTTAATTATCTCATCATCACAGTTATCATTATCATCTACCAACCAACGATCCAACCAATCATCCACCCAACCAATCATCTAGCCCAATAATTATCCAGCCAAGCAATCATCCAGCCAACCAATCACCCAGCCCACCAATTATCCAGTCAACCAATCATCCAGCCAACCAACCATCCAATCAATCATCCAGCCCACCAATCAACCAACCAATCAATCATCCAGCCCACCAATCAACCAGCCAACCAATCATCCAGCCCACCGATTATCCAGCCCACCGATTATCCAGCCCACCAATCACCCAGCCAACCAATCATTCAGTCAACCAATCATCTAGCCAACCAATCATTCAGTCAACCAATCATCCAGCCAACCAATCATCCGGCCCACCAATTATCCAGCCCACCAATCATCCAGCCCACCATCAACCATTCAATCAATCATCCAGCCCAATAGTTATCAAGCCAACCAATAATCCAGCCCATCAAACATTCAGCCCATCAATCATCCAGCCAACCAATCAGCCATTCATTTATCTATCCATCCAGTAAGCCACGCAGCCAACCGATCAGACAATAAAACAACCAACCAACTTCCAAACGATAATCCAGCCAACCATCCATCCATCCACCAAAATTACACCTAATCCACCCCATTCAATCAATCAGATAATAAATTCAAAACAATGTTTTCCCGTAGTGAATTTGAATAACGAAGACACAAACAATATATTGCACGATGCCAGGCAATAAATCGTGCAATTTACTGTTTGTGTCTTCGTTATTCAAAGATAATAAATTATTAAATCAACTATCTAAACAAACATGGATTTTTCCAACAAACCAACCATTCAATCAACCATTAAAACAATCATCTATTCATAACAATTAATCAATTAACTAAATCAGCAGTCAATCAGCCAAACCAATAGTTAAAATTAGTCTTGTGGTCAGTATTAGTTTATTTAACCACCCCATTCATTACATTGTTTAAGACAATGACATCTGCCAACTATCACGCGCCGCCATTCTGTGTGTTAAAGTTGACGAAAGCCACAAACATTCATTTACGAAAGACAAATGTGTGTAAACAATGAGACACGATAATAGGAAATATAGAACAGTTAGGTACGTGGACAATGAGCAGACAAGCTGAAAAACACCCAATGGAAATGGAAATGTGGTTTCTGAGGGGAAATTAAAAAATACCATGTACAGACAGAAAGACCAAAGAGCAAGTACTGCATGAGGGAAATGGAAACCATAAGCTGGTTGGAGAAATGAGACGCAGGCAGTCAAACAATTTTGGACACTTTATGAGAAGAAATACATTGGAGAACTTGGTGACAAGTGGCAGAATAAAGAGGGGAAAAGAACAAGGGGAAATCAGGGAAGTAAATATTTGTATGGCTTGGCCACATGGCATGGTCGAGGCAAGAACACAGAGCTGATCCTAGACTCTGGTAATCGTGTGAGATGGCGAAATGAGTTGATTTGAGTTGAGTTGAGTTAAGAACCGACATCACTGCACTCAGGACATTAGCATACGTGCTCCGTCCCCTCTTTCAACAGCCAGCGAAGAGTCATACTACTAATCGTTCCCACCGCTATCTGATTAAAAGTTCTCCTGGTCTTCCCTCTCAGTTTTGAGACGCTGCCAGAACCCCTGCCGATCCCCCGCAATCTCATTCTTTCCACATATGGGTTCTCAGTATGTTCCTCCGCCTTCTCCATCTGGTCATACAAGCGCACGACCACCTCCCCTTTGTCCATAAGCAAACTACCACCAAGAGGTGCATTCCCTGCCAGCCTATCAGCCTGTTCATTCCCCCGTACCCCCGCATGGCCAGGGCAAAATATCCATACAATTCTCACAATCTGTGACCTCTGAAGCGACGAGAGCCATTCCACACGAAACATTCCTTTCTCCACCTTACTAAGCATACTCTTTGAATCCGTAATGAATACACCGTGTGTTGCATTAGTCTCCTCTAGCCACCGGAATGCCGCTGTTACTGCTTCCACCTCCATTCTCATGCTGGAGGTCGTAGTCTCATATGCCAGACTCTCCTTTTTCAAGACTCGTCCATTAGCCTTTGCAATAAAGCCCCAGATGGCGAAATATGACCGCCCACGCTTATCGGCATGGCACATGATGATGACAACGAGTAACTCCTGCGAAAAGGTGAGAGATAATAAACATAGACACAGTGCACATACCGTACAACAAACTCCACTACGGCAAACGTCAATCGAGGGGGAGGGGAGATCAACGATATTTTTTTAATAATAAATAAAAATAAGTATACTACCACACAGCGAATCGACGTTTCGATTATAATAATCTCCCTTAGGGACAACACAACAAGATCTGAAGAAAACCATGAAATTAGAAAATGATAACATCAAACCACAAACAGATAAAATCTAGGCATGACACGTTGCTAGGCCGTTAAACATCCTTCGTTGCTAGGAAGGCCGCCTTCAGTTTGGTTCCTCTTTGTCTTTGTGTCTTTAATTCTTTATTTGATTATCTGATAGCGTCTCTTTTATACACGGATGGTTTCTGCTCTGTGCGACACATTCTACAGGCCAATCTGCTGAAAGGGACCAAACTATTCGGGATGAAACCGGTGCAATGAAGTAATTCCTTTTGCCTTTACATCCTTTAAACACTTCTATATTAGGATGGAAAAAAAAATAAACCATTACAGTATAATTTTTTGCCACATGTCAAGGTCTCACATCCGAGGTTGCGACGCGTTGTCTGCACCAACGCCAGACAACATAACAACACGCAACCCTGAGTAATGTTAAACACGGCAGAGAGAACGCGGCGTCGTTACCGACGCCCGGATATGTAGCCAAGCACAGCAATTGAGTTCACCCCGTGAACCGTGCAGGGGACACCAGCTGACGTGTGCGTGTAAGCGTGTAGGACGCCAGAACTGGCAGACGGGCTTAGATCGTTGAACGGACAGGTCGCAAGGGAATGCGAGTTGAGTTTGAATCTACCTTGAGAGCTAGCCTGTATGACAGTGGGAGACTGGTTCGAACGCTTGTATAGTTTGACTGTAAGTGAGATGTTTATTGCTTGCATGTATTATTATGTATTGTAGTGATATTGTTCATGCTATAATGATTGTTATGGATTGTCAGTGCGCGATGTTTGTGCGATGATAAATGCGGCGCGTCAATAAAACGTGTGAATAATACTTTCGGATATTCACTTCGTATGATTTGATAGTTTGATATTACTTCACACTTGCCAGAAAACGAGCTACTTGTCTTGTGTTATGCAAGACTCTGACAAGTGCGAATGTGGTGGCTTTCGTCCGGGTTTTGAATCAAATGCGAACGTATAAATTTTTTTTTGTCCGACTTTGAAGTGAATGTGAACATTCCGATAGAAGTTCGCAAGTCATAAATTAAGGTAAAGTAACGAATTAATAGAGTTCATTTAATTAAATTATAAGTGTGAAGATATTATTTGAAGCCAACCGAGGCGTCTTCAGACTTAGCACTAAATTCAACAAATTTTGTACCTAGAATCCAAAATGGCGGCCGTGCCCTTGAATGTCATTGAGTAGAGGTAGTGTGAGCGTGAAAGTTGTTGAATGTGGTAACGACTAACAATAATACTTGACAGCATACAAACCTTTACAGACTTCAGTGACATTACACACACCATACATTTACAAACGTTCTAATTTCGTTTAGTTTAAAAAGTACAGGGTTTTGTGTCAACTTTACCTGAGTCTGGTGAACTTCAAAAAAAATTTTGTGCGTCAACCCGAAAGACGTGCCAGTGTGATTTCGAGCACCACTGAACAGCACAGTACCCAAGGATTACTTGAGTATAAAATTTTTTTCAGCTTTCTTTATACTTTCGTTAGTCTGGCTTTGGACATTAACTGTGCTATAAATATTTGTAACTTACTAACATCATAAGTAATTTTGTTTATATTTATTCCATCATATCTATTGTTCATCGTGTCTTCTTTAAACGATTTCATTGAAATGGGTTTAAAAATGAATATGTCTGGTGAGGGATTGAGAACATGGAGTAAAAGTGAATATGCAGAATATCTTGTGAAACAAGAGCAAATTAGTGAGAGGAATGAGAGAGCAGCCGAAAGGGCTCTGAAAAGTAAAGAGGCAGACTCAGAGGCTGCTTTAAAGCTTCAACAGGCACAATAAGAAGCTGCTCTAAAGCTTCAACAAGCACAATCAGAAGCTGCTCTAAAACAGTCAGAAGCGGCAGTGAGGCAAGCTGAGATCTTAGCCCAAAGTAAGAGAGAAGAGCAAGAAACACAACTGAAAATTGAACAGCTAAAAGCTGAATGTTCTAAAGAGAAAGTGAATAGAGAAACAGACAAAGATCAACCTCATAAGAAGTACCAAGGTCTGATCAGAAGTTACAACACAGGTGATTGCATAGCAGCATTCACCCAAAATTTTGAATTTGTTATGGGTCATTACAAAATCCCAAAACCTGAATGGGGGATAGTATATGTAAGAAGTCTTCCTGGGGAACCTCTTAAAGTCATAGAGTCGATCCCAAATGACCTGAAAGAAGATTATCTTTACATTAAAGCAAAAATTATGTCACATTTTTTGCTAGATGAATCAGGTTATAGAGAACAGTTTAGGAAGTTGTCTCCTAAGCCAACACACACGTTCTCTGATTACATCTCAGAAATTCAAAATATTTTTTCTAAATGGCTGTCAGCAGCTAAAGTAAATGGAAGTTATGACAAATTGGTTGATCTTATGTTGAGAGATAAGATTATTGCATCTCTCCCAGCCCTCTTTTCTAAATTTTTGTTGGAATGTCAGTGTGAAAGTGTTCAACAGATTGAAAGTCGTGGCTCTGGTTATTTTGCAGCCAATAAGCATTGTTTCTCTAGTAGTCTGACCAACACAGACTTTGTAGCAGCAGCTACATATGGCAAATATTAGGCAGGGTCAAATAGCAAACAAAGACCTTATAGGCAAACTGCAGAGAAATTATATCAGTGTAAATATTGCAACTATGCACACAATGAGCATGATATGTGCGACCAACATCCTGGGTACACTGCTTACTTGCATAATTACATTTCTAAGCAAGAGAAAGAGAGGAAGAACTACAAAAAACTTACAAAATGTTACCTTTGTAAGGCTTTTGGTCACTGGCGTAAGGATTGTAAAGCCAAGTCAATGACCAAAAAGGCTAATGCAGCCATGTTTGACATTTCTTCGTCAGAAGATGAAAGTGTACAAGATCACCCAGTAAACTCAGCACATTCCATTGAGGTATTCCATCAGGAAAAATGTACCATTTGTGATCAATTTCATGAGGATGGCGTGTTAACATGCGGCCATTCTATACCTATTACCAGTGAGGAGGCCAATTCTGTAGTAAACTCCAAAGGTAGACTGAACATCCACCAGGGGTATGTTAATGGTAAACCTGCCACAGTTTTACGTGATAGCGGAAGTACTCTCATTGGTGTAAAGAGAGATTATATTTTACCAACACAATATAGTGGTAAATATGTCACATGCAAGACATTCTCAGGGAACATAGAGAAATATCCACTTGCATGGGCATATATAACTACACCATTCCTTACAGGAAAGGTGAAATGCGCAGCATTAACCAATCCTTGCTGTGATATTATTATTGGAAACCTTCCTGAAGTGAATGACATACCACATGACATCAATACATCATCTGTCAGTTGTAATATTGATACTACCACTTCACCTTCATCACCAATCACCATTCATGATGTATTACCACCTGTAATTGAATGTACAAATACCAACCTGGCTATGCCAGAACATACATGTAATTGTGTGAATGTAACATCAATGTGTGATGAGAATGATCGTTGTAATGTAGTAAACGCAGTAACTAGATCTACTGCACAGATGCAAGATCGAATCGATCAAACAGAGGCTTTACAACGAGTAAGTCCTGTTGTAACATCTCCTGAGACAACTAGGGAGACGTTTATAACATCTCAGAAAGCCGATCGATCTCTGCAAAAGTATTTTAAACTTATAGGCCAAAAGCCAAGAGTAGCAAAGAATGCTACTCTGGTACTTTGCTCTCAAGAACGGAATTCTAACACGGTACTACACCAAAGGTTCCAGCACTATAGAACAAACAGTGCTACCGTTAGAAAACCGCAAGCAAGCATTGAATATAGCTCATGACATACCTTTTGCAGGACACATGGCTTATGCTAAAACTAGAGCAAGGTTACTTACTCAATTTTATTGGCCAAAGTTTTGCAACGATACCAAACAGTATTGCAGATCGTGTGACATCTGTCAAAAGCTTGTCAAAAAGGGTAAACACCCACAAGCTGAATTGCAAGTTACTGATTTGGCTAGTAGACCGTTTGAAAAGATCTCGGTCGATATAGTTGGTCCTCTGAACCATATAACATCTAAAGGTAATAGATACATTGTAACACGCATTGATCTATGTACTCGTTGGCCAGAGGCAATTCCAATGAAGAACATAACTTCCAACGACATCATGGAAGTGTTCTTTCATATTTTTGCGAGGGTAGGATTCCCTGATACCATCCTTTCAGATCGGGGTAGCCAATTTATTTCCTCGGCTACACAAGCCTTTACCAAAATGTTGGGTGTTAAACAATGCTTCAACAGTCCATATCACTCACATTCGACCGGTATAATAGAAAAGATTAATGGCGATATGAAACATATGCTCTCTGAAGTAACCCAAGAACATCCTGAAGATTGGGATACTTATCTGCCTGCCATTTTGTTTGCATATAGGGAAGTGCCCCATTCCAGCACTGGGTTCTCACCATTCGAAATGTTATATGGTGCACAACCACGCGGCCCATTATCTCTGTATGAATCTGTGTTGACTGGAAGTACAACTGTGTCTATCCCCATTTCACCATATGAACATGTAACATCATTGCGTGATAGAATTATGAAATCATGTATATTAGCCAAAGAAGCTCTCCGAAAATCAGGAGCTATTTACCGACAATATGCTAACACAGGAAATAGAACTATTACACTGACGCCAGGACAGGACGTTCTTCTTCTTTTGCCAAGTGATAGACATCTCCTAACTGACTCATGGCAAGGACCGTTCAAAGTGCTAAGACAAATTTCGACGGTAGATTACGAGATTGCAGTTAGGGACAAACATAAAATTTTCCATATTAACATGCTCAAACCTTATCACCACAGGCAAGACGAACAAGTAGAGACTGCAGCAAGCACCTCCATAGTGGACCAGACGGACGACAACGACACTGACGAGATACCGACACCAGTTCTTGACACAACGACCAACTTACAAGACATTAAGGTAAATCCTAAACTGACTCAGACACAAACTGACAGTTGCAGACAACTGATACAAGACTACAGGACGATCTTTTCGGACAGCCCAGGACAGACAGATTTAGTGCAACACCAAATCATCTTAACATCTGACGTTCCTATTAAGTGTAGACCATATTCCATCCCTATACACTATAAAGAAAAACTTCATCAAGAAATCATTGATTTAGAAACAAATCATATCATTCGACGTTCACAATCTCATTTCTGTTCACCAATAGTTTTGGTACGCAAAAAGGACAACACTATTAGACTTTGTGTGGACTATCGTAAGCTCAACAGCATTACACAGTTGGATTTAGAACCAATGAGCAACTGTGAAGACATCTTGACTGAACTATCTGACTCACGTTATTTTACTAAACTTGACATGACAAAAGGCTACTGGCAGATAGCTGTACATCCTGATAGTATACATCTGACTGCATTTGCCACACCTTGGGGTTTATACGAATGGTGTAAACTACCTTTTGGATTAGTCAATGCACCAGCTACCTTCGTCAGAATGACAAGAATTCTTTTGACAGACATTGCTAACATCATTTGGTACATGGACGACATTTGCATACACACAAAGGACATGACAGAGCACATAACAGCACTACAGCAGACATTTGACAGAATTAGACATCATGGACTGACTGTAAAACCTTCCAAAGTGGATATAGCCTTTCAGGAAATTTCATTTTTGGGCTATAAGATCTCAAATGGCTTTATATCAACTGACGATAACATCATGTCCAGAATTTTGAAATTGTCGCTTCCGACAACTAAGAAACAGTTGTGAAGTGTGTTAGGTCTTTTAAACTATTACAGACAGTTTATTCCTCATTTTGCTGAATTGACCAAATGTTTCACTGATCTACTAACAAATAAACACCCCAATGTGATTGTAAACAGTGAATGTTTAAGGCCAGCATTTACGAAAATTCTTTCATATTTTTCTAAATCACCTATTTTGAAATTGCCAAATTTGAATATTACTTTTAGATTAAGGTGTGATGCGAGCTCCGTAGCCATTGGAGGTGTGCTTCTCCAAGAACACGACCAAATCTTGTACCCAGTATACTACGTCTCTCGAAAACTGAACACCAGCGAACGAAATTACAGTACACCGGAACTCGAGGCTCTTGCCATGGTATTTTCGTTACGTAAACTTTCTAGATTTTTGTTAGGCAAACATTTCATTATTGAAACAGATAATACTCCGCTGACAATTGTTACCAGAGGAACGCCTAGTAACAGCAGGGTGGCAAGATGGTCCCTTCTTCTGCAGGACTATAGCTATGAGATTAACCATATAAAGGGTTCACAAAACTGTCTTGCAGACCTTTTGTCGAGATGTCCATACAACGAACCTAATACCCAGTCGACACCAGAGCACAGTGCAGAGGGTGTATAAAACTGCAACGTAGATAGTGCTCAGTACCACAGCCAATTGTGACAATGTGTCAGTAACGCTGTGTACACCATTGTGATGGGGAAGATTGTATCTCCCAATGTTTATAACTTATGTACATATTGTGATTCTTATTATTATCATGCGAATGAATGCGTGTATAATTGTGAGATATGTGAAAGAATGAAATCAGTATTATGTAAACTAATGTGTTGTATAACTGTGAGATATGAGAAAGAATGTAATTATTATTGTAAATAAATATTATAACAACCAGACACTACAGAGAAGTGTCACGGGACAACACTACAGGATCCAAGAAGTTACCAAGCCACTAAAACGTGAGGTAATCCTAAAGTATCCAGACCGAGGTGCCCAAGACGTTTTAACAAGGTACGAAAGATGACTGCGACAGTACAATCCGAGCAGAAGACGGAAGAGATGATCTAACAGCTGATAGTAACAACTACTACTCCGTTTATAGAAGATCCATCCAGAACGGACCAGCTTTGTTTGAATGACAGCACAACACATGTAATAGTACAGCTGTATACTTCCGATTTTTTGCGTAGTAATATTAAAAGTATATAAATGTATGACAATTGTATTAAAATGTGATTTAGAATATTTCCATATACGGAATTGTATATGTCGATTTTTTTTTTATAGGATGTAATCTCAGCATCGTAACTTGATTGCTTCTTTACAAACGTGACTTTTTGTGCACATTTGTCAATAAGGATCAAATTATGACACTAAGAAATAAATTTCCAATTGTAATTTATGTCTTGTAAACGACGATAAATTATTGTTCCTAAATTTTCTGTATAATAACCAGGGGACATTATTCTAAATTATTGGTGATATGTAAATATGTATTGTAACCATGAACATGTGTGCTTGATAAATAACATGTCAATGTAACATCGTTTAGATATGGACAGTATATTGCCAAAACTGTTGACCTTCATTAGAAACTCTAAACAGAGGTCTGATGGAGGAGTCATCTCAGAGGGAGATGCTCACGGCTTGACCTGATTATTTTAGTATTTTTGTTCTTGGTTGTGAGGTAGGGGCCAGTTTAGCCGATACCTACCGGACTAGCTGGGTCACAGCGAGGTAATGCCCATTAAATAGATTGTACTTGACTGTTGTACTTCATAGTGCAACATAAGTGGTGTATACATATTGTTGACTATTCACCTGTATATATTTATTATAATTGTTAATGTATAATGTTCGACTTTGACATGTTTAATAACATCTAGATATATATTGTACATGAAAGGAAATCCTTTCATGAAAAAGGGGTGTGGAGAGTGTCAAGGTCTCACATCCGAGGTTGCGACGCGTTGTCTGTACCAACGCCAGACAACATAACAACACGCAACCCTGAGTAATGTTAAACACGGCAGAGAGAACGCGGCGTCGTTACCGACGCCCGGATAGGTAGCCACGCACAGCAATTGAGTTCACCCCGTGAACCGTGCAGGGGACACCAGCTGACGTGTGCGTGTAAGCGTGTAGGACGCCAGAACTGGCAGACGGGCTTAGATCGTTGAACGGACAGGTCGCAAGGGAATGCGAGTTGAGTTTGAATCTGCCTTGAGAGCTAGCCTGTATGACAGTGGGAGACTGGTTCGAACGCTTGTATAGTTTGACTGTAAGTGAGATGTTTATTGCTTGCATGTATTATTATGTATTGTAGTGATATTGTTCATGCTATAATGATTGTTATGGATTGTCAGTGCGCGATGTTTGTGCGATGATAAATGCGGCGCGTCAATAAAATGTGTGAATAATACTTTCGGATATTCACTTCGTGTGATTTGATAGTTTGATATTACTTCACACTTGCCAGAAAACGAGCTACTTGTCTTGTGTTATGCAAGACTCTGACACCACAAATGTAACATATACAATGCCACATTCTCGTATTGTGTTCTACACTCAAAGATAGAAGAGGATTAATAAAATCAGCGATATGTACCTCCCAGTTGGTTTCATATAACGTCAAGCAAGACCCCTGGGTGAGTGTGTGAACTGTGTCTCATCAAAGCAGCAAGTTTATGTCTATCCTTTACACACACTGCCAGTTACAGTCAGTCAGAAATCAGGACTAAAGTGGGGGTTATAGCAGTGTTAGATTTTATAGTATAATATAGCAGCAAGTCGAATGGTTTGGCCATGTAACTAGGTTACCAGCTAAATGTATACCACAACAAGCAATGATGTACAGACCAAATGGATGCAGAAGAAGAGACCGATCAATTAAACGATGGACGGAGGGAATGGCAGAGTCAATGGGGATATCGATATATGAAGTCCATAAACGGGCACTGTCCCGCTGTTTATAGGTCACCTCAACACCATAAGATGCAAGAGGAACAAGATAAGATAACGAGAGTGATTAAGATTAAACAACAATTAGTTGCACATCCTTGACAGGACGCAGCAGTCAACTTCAGTATTTTTTTACTGTGATCTCTTGGCAAGTTTACGTTCAGTAGTTTGCCATTGCTTTCTGAACAACTGGAACTGATACAATTTTATTTTTAAAAATCCAACTCAAGGCGGACTCCTGCTAATCGCCCGCAGTTGTGTTTCGGACGCGGTATGGGGGATTACGAACCGAGTTCGTAACACCTTCACCACGAAGTGAGTCAGAAAAACCAGACACAATAACCCCCCCCCCCCCTCCCCCCCCCCCCCCCCCCAAAAAAAAAGCAATGTCTACATCTCATTATAGATTTGGCCGTCATTATAGCTACTAAATTCCTCGAAGCCTGGCCAAGGTCGCATAAGTCTTCTACATATATAACCTTGATCCTAGATAATCTTGTCTGGGTGGCTCCAATCTTGTTGCGTAAGCCTTTTTCCTTACCGGATTCAATCAAGGCTTAAAGTCTTTATGACGTCATCAGAATATAGAAGGGGGGAAATATATATATATATACATGTATGAATCACTCCTTATTTATAATTTAACGTGATGGTTCTATTATTTAATCTGTAGTTTCCGAGTGAAATATATATGTCCTTATCTGTCTTATTTTTAACCATCCTATTTTTTCCATGCGGATTTCAACTCTTCATTTAGAAATCTCTTTCGCACAACATTATGTCATTAATATTAAAATATTCATCTTCTTTTGATTCTGTTGTGGTGGTTGGTTGGTTGCTTTAGTTGGTGGGTTGTTTGATTGGTTGCTTTATTGGTTGGTTGTTTGGCTGGTTGTATGGTTGGTGGTTTAGTGTGTTGTATTTGGTCGGTTGTTTGGTTGGTTGTATGGTTGGTGGTTTAGTGTGTTGTATTTGGTCGGTTGTTTGGTTGGTTGCCTGGTTGGTTATTTAGTTGATTGATTACTATGGCTGGTTATATGTTTAGTTGGTTATTATGTTGGTTATTTGGTTGGTTTAAAATCACTGGGAAGACTAAGTCCTAACTCTTGAACCAGGTGGGATGGCGTTCAAGACTTTGAACCAGGAAAAGGGTTTGCATCTCTCGGGGAGAGATTGTCCACCACACCTGGTACCCAAGCACCATTTCCGTGGGAGTGTGTGACAAAACTGTCCTTTCCTTCTGTAATCTAACAAACCGAAGTTTCGTGCAAGACCTGTAATTGGCCGCCACATCTGTGAAGAAGCTTGGCGATCCCTGGAACCTTAGCCAGACTGGACCCCAGGATGTGGATCGAGTGCACCACAGAACGCTACTGGATCTTGGCCATGGTGTGGTCTGTCTAGGCTGTCCAATGATGAGGGTAGACATGACCAAGTAGCCCTACCATAAACATCGCCGTTCGGGTGTGTAGTGTTGGTGCATTCACATATTCTAATCCAGAGCATGATGAGGTAGGGTGATCAGTTCTCTTCCTCGCCACCTTAACTTCCCAGAGGAATTCACCACGGCCAAGTGGTTACGCTCCGAAGGTTGTGGATTCGATTCTTCTTCTTCTTCTTCGTTCATCCGGAGTTTTTTTTTTCGGATGTGATTGCGTTGAGCCTGTTTACAGCAGAGCTGCGTTCTTGCGCCGTTAGGCCGACACATCCGACTTCTGCGGGCATTTGTTGACCGGGTTAACCTTCCCGGGGGATTCGATTCCTAGCTACATCATTCGGTCACGAGTGCAGTTTTCTCGTAAACACTTGGGGTCGTCGCTGGGGCTACGGAGTTCGTGCGACACTTTCAGCAGGTCGCCCTGCGGAGAAAGACAGAGATATATGGGATAAAACCCGGTGTAATGAAGTAAATCATATTGCCTTTTAACCCTTTTTTACATCTTCCCATACATGTCATTAAACATTCAGGAAAAGTATCCGCCTATGATGAAACTGGGTGATCCGCGGGGAGCATCGACTGTAACACAAGTGCTTTGTCATTGCTGGAGATTGAATGCAGACCACTACGGTTATAGGCAAACGCACTTTGTACTACACCACCCCAGCTCTTGGTTATTACAGGACAAGTGGCTGAGGGTGTCGACGTCCAGTCCTTTATCTGCAAGTACTGGGTTCTTCGTCTTCCTTGTTCGCACCCAGACTTGAACGTGCTCGCCGCCTTCTTCCTTCTACTCTGCACTCCTCTTCCTTCTAGTCCGTAGTCAGACATGAATATATTCTTCCTCCTCCTTCTATTCCGCACCAGACCTGAGTATATTCGTCCTCTTCCTTCTAGTCCGCATTCATACCTGAATATATTCTTCCTCCTCCGTCTAGTCCGCACCAGACCTGAGTATATTCCTCTTCTTCCTTCTAGTCCGCACCAGACCTGAGTATATTCCTCCTCTTCCTTCTAGTCCGCACTCAGACCTTAATATATTATTCCTCTTCCTTCTAGTCCGCACCAGACCTGAGTATATTCCTCCTCTTCCTTCTAGTCCGCACTCAGACCTTAATATATTATTCCTCTTTCTTCTAGTCCGCATTCAGACCTGAATATAATCTTCCTCCTCCTTCTAGTCTACATTCAGACCAGAAATATATTCTTCTTCTTCCTTCTAGTCCGCACTCAGACCAAAATATATTCTTCCTCTCCCTCCCTTCTCCGTACTCAGACCTGAATGTATTCTTCTCTTCCTCCTCCTCTTCCTCCTAGTCCACACTCAGACCTGAATATGCTCGTCTCCTTCTTCCTTGTTGGCACTCAGAAATGAATGTGCTGTTTTTCTTATTCCTCTTTCGCACTCATGCCTCCACGATGCTGACTCCAATAGGACCAATCACTAGTGTCGGGTCCAAACATCCGTGTACAGTTTGTGGTCACGGGAAGTTAGTCGATGCCAGAACTGCGTACGTTAACTTCTGTAGGTCAGGCAGGACCGTAGCGAATCTCTGGCTGTCCTATGACTATTACCCCATACCCCCAGAGATCCGATGAACTAATCCAGGACCTCTCTGTGATCATCATCATCATCATCATCATCAAGTCTCATGCCAACTGGCCTAGGCGTTCATGTCTCCACATATCTCGGTCTTTTGGTATTCTGAATCACTGCCTCAGATGTGTGACTATTCGTGAAATCTTGGGAACATAATGTGGTGGTGGTTCCCCCTTGCCTACACATACAAATGGGGGTTTTTACCTCTGTCTTTGACAGCCATTTCCGACTGTCAAAACAAGTGAGTGCCCTGCTCGGCTCAGTTGCAGAGTTGTCCACTTATTCCGGTGGATACTCGGTCCCCAGAGCTGTGTTAGCCACACCGTGGTGTATTTCCCATCCTCTACCATGGGGAGGTGCAGTTGGGATTTTCCCTTCCTAAAGTTGTGGTCGATGATGGCCAAAACTCCCCAGTACTTTTAGAGGGCTCTGTGACATAAATATTTAAATCCGGTGTTCTTTCCGCAAGGAAAACATGATCTTATCTTGCCGTGAAAGTTGATGCTAAGCATAATTTCTCTCATGGATAGGGTGGGTATTTTGTATATCCATTTAGCCAGAAAGAAGCTTTTATCGAATTTGTGCATGCGCAGTTTCATGAGTTGAATATGCCCAATCACGGCGCCCTTATAGGAGGGAACAAAAGAAAGATAGATGGACAAATAAAAGATCAAATTGAGTGAGCACTGATGTCTGAGCACTGATGTCGCGATAAAAGATGGATGGACGGTAAGGCAACCGAAGTGGAAACATTGAGAACGATGGAAGCGGACGTAAGTTCGACACGGGGACATTTGTCTGGATAATGAGACAATACCTCGGAGATTTCAGGAGCAGGGAAACTAGAGATTACAAGCAAAATAAGGGTAGGCCAAAGAGGACAGGGACGAAATAGTAGACTGGGAGACTGGGTGGAGAGATAGAACGACGGATGTGCACGTGGAAGGAAGACGAAATAGATAGGCTTGCTAGACAACTAGCCAACCATCCATCAATTTAACTCTTCAATAAATCATGCAAACAACCAGTTAAGCAACAATACAAACAACCAAGCATCCATCCAACAAACCATCCAGTTAACCATCTAACCAAACATCCAATCAACTTACATCAAAACACCCAGTCAACCACACACCCAAACATCCAGTCAACCACACACCCAAACATCCAGTCAACCACACAACCAAACATCCAGTCAACCACACAACCAAACATCCAGTCAATCCCACAACCAAACATCCAGTCAACCACACAACCAAACATCCAGTCAATCCCACAACCAAACATCCAGTCAACCACACAACCAAACATCCAGTCAACCACACAACCAAACATCAAGTCAATCCCACAACCAAACATCCAGTCAACCACACAACCAAACATCCAGTCAACCACACAACCAAACATCCAGTCAATCCCACAACCAAACATCCAGTCAACCACACAACCAAACATCCAGTCAATCCCACAACCAAACATCCAGTCAACCACACAACCACACATCCAGTCAACCACACAACCAAACATTCAGTCAATCCCACAACCAAACATCCAGTCAACCACACAACCAAACATCCAGTCAACCACACAACCAAACATCCAGTCAATCCCACAACCAAACATCCAGTCAACCACACAACCAAACATCCAGTCAATCCCACAACCAAACATCCAGTCAACCACACAACCAAACATGCAGTCAATCCCACAACCAAACATCCAGTCAACCACACAACCAAACATCCAGTCAACCATCCAATCAGCCATCCAGCCAGCCATCCATCTATCGATTCAACCAACCAATGAGACCCGCATCTACTTCTACTTCTTCTTCTTCTTCTTCTTCTTCTTCTTCCTCGTCCTCCTCCTCCTCCCCGTTTCCACTCAGACCTAAATGTGTTACGATTATTTGCAAGTTAAAGATAATCAGTTATCGCAATGGTTATTGTTCACAATGAGGTATAACAGCTTTACCTGGGCGATTGTGGGTAATGGGTGACATATGCAATGACAAGCGTATTGTGTTTCTAATTCCAGGCGAATGTTACTCGAGTAACTTGTATTATGTATGTATTACTTTTGTAACATGAAAAACGTGTATCGGTGTGATTTCGCATGCTGTGTACCGCAAGGTGACTAGCCACGAGACCGGGATCCTCCGTGTGCATACCGCTCGATTATGGCTGATCTTGGTATGGATCTGGGAGATTAACATCTTGTGGGAGGGGAGTTTATTGATATACACTCAAACTTTAATAGTTTCTCAATCATTTTGTACAAGCGAATTATTTTGATGTTTGTATTTTCCGAAACTACACACTTTCAATATACTAATATTCTCTTTGAAACACCGTTCACTATTCACTAAGGAAACAATGTAACTCTTTTATTGATTCACGTCCAACACAGCCTCCCATTTATATTCACATTGGATGGGAAATATAGGGTTTGGCCAGTAGGCAGAATTGGGGGGGGGGGGGTGCAACAACTGATACACAACAATTCGAACCCGGGGGTTGGGGGTAAAGGGAGTGGGATGTTTAATAGTGCAAGGTAATGAACGATGCTTAGTGCAGGAGAGCCTGGCATATGATACCACATCTAGTCTGTGAATGGAGGTGGAGGCAGTCACAGCGGCGATCCACTACCTGGAGCATACGCAAGTCGTGATTGTAACGGACTCACAAAGTATCATGAGAAAGGTGAAGACAGATATGCTTCGCGCAGAGTAGCATGCTTGAATTAAAACAATAATAGATAGAGAGCATCTGTTGGATCTTTTCCCCAGGACATGCTGGTGTGGTGGGAAACGAGCAGGCGGACAGATTGGCTGGGTCTGCACCTCTGGGTGGGGTATTGGTGCATGAGAAGGCGGATGTGGTCAGGGGACGCTTTGGAATCGTGTGTATAGTATGCAAGAACGGATACATTATTATAGCCTAGACTGAATTGTGCGACGATGAGTGACCAGAGGTTCTGACTGACATTCGGTTCTGCGAGAAGAGGCCAGACAAACACATAATCATACTGCAACCTTAGTATTGCAACTACTTCCCAGGCTGTTGAAGATGAGGACGGAGCAGGTAAGGGAATGTCACAAGTGCGATGTCGGGTCTTGACTCAAAAACGCCGCACATTCTGACGTCATCTGGTCACGGTGATAATACAAACATGCTCCTATGACATTCCGCCCATTCTGATCATGCACGTGAAATGATGTGCTCGTTTCACAATCTCCAACAATGTCGTGTACGTAATTAACCCTTCATTTCATGAATGGAATTTTCCGCTGAGAATATCGACCGTGGGTTAATTATCAAGGGAGTAGGTGTTAATTGGCGTGGTTGTAATTAATATTGTGTGATATTAGTCCAGGAGTGGTCCCTGATTGGAGGATTGCTCACAATCAGCTTGTTGTGTACTTCTCATGGTGATTAGCCAAATATAGAATTGTAATTACAAACTGCCATTACATGGAGAATGGATACGCTTTGGGGTAGACAGGGGTGGGATGTTTCTAGGGTAAAAGCAGCATCAATTGGGAGTGTGTGTGGGGGGGGGGAGAGGTGTGGTTGGTGAAGGAGAGAGAGAGTGTGTGTGCTAAAAGAAAATGAGAGAGGGGGAGAATAATGAAGGAAATAGGAAGAAAAAATGACAGAGTCTGAGAGAGGGAGAATGGGTGAGAGAGAGAGAGAGAGAGAGAGAGAGAGAGAGAGAGAGAGAGAGAGAGAGAGAGAGAGAGAGAGAGAGAGAGAGAGAATTGGATTGTACATTAAAGAACCTTGAATAGACTGAAGAAGTTTGAAGAAGGAGGAGGTGAGGAGGAGGTGGAGCTATTCTGAAGAAGTTGGGAAATGAAAAGAGAATTGAGTTTTCTTATCAAAAGTTCACAGTGTTTGTTCCGTTAACTAGCCTTGATAAAGTAAAATATGATGAACTGATGAAAATGTTGTAGTATATCAACATTTATGAGAAAGATTTCAGAATAATAAAGAATATTTACTGAAAAATAAAGAGGGCAATTGTGAACAAATAAAGCTAGGAGTACGACAGTACGTCTTGTCACTGGATCTTTTCCCCATATATAGCGAAGTAATAATGAGAGAGATCAAAGAGACGCCAGGAATACTAATCGGAGATTATAATATAAGCAATATACACTATGCAGATGATAGATAATGCAAAAGATCTACAACAATTGTTGGACATTGTAGTAATAGAGAGTGCCAAGAAAGGACTCTCTTTGAATATCAAGAAAATAGTAACAATGTTGATATTTAAAAAACAAACAAATGTGACACCAAACCGTGAAATGAAAATATAAGGGAAATTCTTAACCAAGTGAATAATTTTAAATACACAAGGACATTTACAAGCCGGCTGCCTGGCCGAGGGGTTAGCAGCTTTCTCCGTTAATCCCGAATATTCTCGTAGTCAACGTGAGCGGACGAGAATTAGAAGTGGTTCGAGTCACTCTAGTGACTTATGAGAGTATGCAGCCGGTCGCTCAGAAAGTCGTGGCGTGCTGATGAGCGTAATCTAGCCTAGGAATCAACATACAGCTGAAAGATGCTGGTGTTGACCGCAATATCCTGAAACAGGATGGAAACGCGGGGGAAAAAAAAAAGAAGGACATTTACAACATCAGATAAAAGATGTAGAGATTAGGAGCACAATAAGGCCAGCAACTGTTGCATTCCAGAAAATGAGGAGTATCATATGCAGTAAGTCACAATCACTAAATGTAAGAAAGAGAGTGCTGAAATGCAATGTAGAACCAGTTTTGCTGAATGGCTGTGAATCTTGGAATGTAAATGAACAAATTAGGAAGAACTTTGAGGCAACAGAGATGTGGTTCCTGGGACTAATGTTGCGAATTCCTTGGACTGCCAGAGTAACTAACAATGATTGCCTGAAACAGGTTAATGAAACTAGAACATTATATACAACAATAAGAAAGAGACAAACAGCTTTCTTTGGTCATGTGATGAGAAGAGAGGCATTGGAAAATATCGTGACAACTGGAAAAATGGAGGGTAAGAGAACGAACGAACGAACGAACGAACGAACGAACGAACGAACGAACGAAGAGGCATACCAAGAGAATTGATGCTGGATGGATTGAGACGGTGTCATGGAAGAATATCATCAACAGAGTTGATACAGAACAGATGTAGAGAGCCATGAACGCCTATGCCAGCTGGCAGGGCACTTGATGATGATGATGATGATGAGCTTTGAACTCAAATATGGTCCACACTGGATTGATTTGTGCTTGTGGACCAGCTTTCCCTGTTACGTGCCCCACGCCATCAGGCGAGCCCACTCCTACTTCTGAGGTACTTGTAATTTACGTTCCCATGTTAAGGACTACGTGTCAACGTTTAAGTACAACTGGCCGGTGTAAGAATATAACTAACTACCCTACCATCAGCGCACTGGAGGGTTGAGGACGAGCGCTTCAAACTTTCGGCCACGCAACTCCCTTGTCCGCAATGCTAAAGTGATTGGCTACAGCTTGTTGCTGTTAACGTCATCAAACTTTGTCATCTCCAGTATGTCCATGACCAGTAGTTGTGGGGGAAGAAAACCGGGACTCAGTTGCGGCCATAACTGTGTCATCACGGAGTTCACCTAGGACTGGACTGATGTACTCACTGCACCAGCAAACTCAAGAGACGCCAGTGGGACAACAACGCCGCTATCCACTCAACATAATCGACTAGCACTCTGTTTGTACTCTCTACACAAGCTAAATAAAGAGAAACTAGTGGGACAACACCACTCAACATAACCGACTATAGTGCATTCACGAATGTTTGGCCCCGTATGAAAATCCATAACTCAGTAACCAACCGAGGGAAAATGATGAGATTTGGCATATAACCTTATCCTTATGTACACCCAACAAAAATTATTTTATTTTGGAGATTGTACAGCAGATCTAAACGTGTGTGTGTGTATAATGTACGAGTCATGTGTTGCTCATGCAACATGATTACTATGTTGGCCTGCCTAGTTTAACCCAGAGGAAAGGTAATACCAATACGTCTGGAACAAGACATGCTGCAGAAGATGCCGGATCAGCAAAGCAATGCTCTAACTGACCGCCTGTAGAAGCTTCGATCCTAGACCAGTTGCCGACCAAGGCTTAGGGCCTGGACTGTCCTACCATGACATTTGTCTTTTGGTTGCATTTCCTCTCACCAGGATAAGGTTTGTACCCTCCCAATTGCACTCCTCCGCCCTAAGCCGTTGGCACAATGTGGGGTGTCGGATTTGGTGAGCGCCGCCCAACATTCGGCGCCGACAGAATGCAGGCAATGCCGTCTACTGTCATATGATAACTCAGTCATATCTGAGGGGAATTGACAAATCCAGCGTTTCACGCAAACCACATCCTGAGACCCCAGTGGGATAGGGTACAAGTCCAGTTAGGGTTGGAGGAAGATGACGTGATCATTTCGTAGCTCAGGAGATCACAGGGTTTCTTGCGGTTATCCCTGGTGGAGCTGATCTGTACCAATCAGAGGCAGTCGGCCACGTGGATTCATAAACTGAAAGTATATATGATGGTAATGTTGTCGATGCTGCTGCTGATAATGATGCCGATGACTAAGCTGGTACTGAAGCAATAACTTGTATCAATCAAAGGTCCACGGGGCAGCTGTGGAAACATTCCAAGACAGGCCCGGCCAGAAATACCTGTCACGATTCCACGGAAATATCTAGCAATGAAGTCAAAAGCTGCACACCTTCGACCTGGCAATGAATGAACCGTGAAGGCAGTTATGCCAATCTTCTATTCCTAGCGGACTCTTTGTTTCTGCCTATATATAGCCACAAAAACAATAACTACTTCTCTGAACCTTAATTTGAATTCCCTAACCCCCCCCCCCACCCCCCTTCTTCCCTTCTTCCCCCTCCCGACTCCTTTCCATCATATCCATTGTGTGATATAGGAAACAAATCTCACAAATTGTTTTCCCTGTACCGTGAACATTTGTACCCCCTGTGTATACTGAAGTTATATAATATGCATATAAACCGGAAGGTAATATCAACACAAGACTATCATCCGGTGCTTTTTCCCCACTCTCTCAATGGTAATCAGACGAAACGCACGCGACTCTGATATTTCACGATGCCTTCGGCAACGTCTGATACCAGATAGTTGTTGACATCAAAAAACTCACGCGCAGCCCAGGAACCCACTCGTTAAACCATCTGGGCGTGGCGTCACACTTTCACCCGGAAACATCCCTACATGAAAATCGGTAAGTTTCATAAACGGCGGAATGGAAAACTCGATAAATATTCTGTATCCAAACATGTTGTAATAGGATGGGTAGGTGTTTGGTAATGAGAGCAGTAGATTGTGACTTTGTGTAGGTATGTCGCTGGCGACCTGGCAGTGGGCTTTGCGTGGGAGAATCGATCCAGCTATTACCTCGGACAGTATATTAAGGGGCGCTGCCACACGAGATCCAGTGTGGTTTCTCTCGCTGCTCGTGCATGTTTAGAGGCTTTGAGGAAACTTTGTTGTGCTCACTTTTGTATGTTTATTTTAATAACAATCGAACTTTGCTGTTTTTTTGAGAATTGTGCATCGTTGAAAGTGAAAATTGGGAACTTCGGCCGACGCTTCTAAAATAGAATCAACGCAAAAGAGGTAAGTTTCTGTGTTGTAAGTACATTGTCTTCTTTTTCTTTCTTTTGTTTCTTTCATTCAGTCGTTCTTTCTTACTTTCTTTCTTTTTTTCTTTCTTTCTTTCTTTCTTTCTTTCATTTATTCTTCTTCTTATTATAATTTTTCTTCTCTTCTTCTTCTTCTTCTTCTTCTTCTTCTTCTTCTTCTTCTTCTTCTTCTTCTTCTTCTTCTTCCTCTCCTTCTTTATTCGTCTTCACTCTCTGCTTCTCTTCTTCTGGATCATCTTCTCCGTCTCCTCCTCCTCCTCCTCCTCCTCCTCATCCTCCACCTTCTATCAACGTATGCTAGATATAAGTCAATGCCTTAAGTCAGCACAATCTTATTTCTTTCTCTGTGCTTGTCTCCGCAGGTCTGTCGCATTGATTCTACCGGCTGTGACATTATGTCCCGGCTGTTTGCCATTCCTCGGCAGAATGTTGACTATCACCACCCAATGCCAGCCTAGTTTCTTGTTGTGATGGCTTCTTTCACAAACTCCCAGTTTCTCATGTTCTCTGCTATAATATCTTCCCATTATTCTGTAAAATAACGTATCTTTGATTATATTTGGTTGCATTTGTTCTCTATGATTTACAAATACGCGCTAAAATTTGGCTCTAGGCAGGGGTGGTCTAACTCAGCAGACTTGATGGGTTTCTGGCCCGCCTTAATGGATTTCTGGCCCGGCTTAATGGGTTTCTGGCCCGGCTTAATTGGTTTCTGGCCCGGCTTAATTGGTTTCTGGCCCGGCTTAATAGCTGTCCATGGCTGTCGCATCAATGAGACCATCTCGATGGTCACATGACATTCCCAGACAACGATGAGATCATCTCGATGGTCACATGGCATCCTCAGACAGTGATGAGTTCATCTCGATGGTCACATGGCATCTCCAAACAGTCATTGAGATTAGGACTTCAGGATCCTCTGGAGAAGCATGGTGGTGCCTGGCCTGACCAAATCTAAATGAGGACACACAGACACTGGAGCTTGTCCTTCAAAGCTGACGACTCTCAGAGAGGTGTGGAGTAGCGACAGAAGCTATACGGAACCCAGATGAGGACAAATAGTGTAGTATATCCTCCAAGACTGACGACTCCCACACGAGGACAAACAGTGGAGTGTGTCCTCCAAAATGTTATTTTCAAGGTAGACAATAAAATAATAGCAATAGTTTAGCATGTGTTTTCTTACAATAAGATCGTGTCATGCAGAAGAAAACAACTGTGTAATGAAGCACCACCGCTTTGCGTATTGACTGGAGGTATCAACATGTGACACGTATTTGAACTGAAAAAATATTATGAGTAAAGTTACGTGTATTGATTAAGACGCGTGGAGAATGAAAGAATGCCTTCTTGCTTTCTGTTGTCGATTGTGATCTTTGAATGTTACTTCTTTGCTACTATGTTCTTTCATCTTCTATTAGTGCCAGTAAATATATACATTCTTACGAAAATATGTCTTCCCAAAAGCATCACCACAGTACACGGAACTAGTCGTCTGCAAGTTAATGTTTTCAAGTGTGGGTACTTTGACAACAGCGGATGGAAGATGTATTCAGGGAGTTACACGTAGACTAGTCCAGGCTTAAACAGCGTTACCCAATATGAAGTGTAGCCTGTGTAATATGTGTTTGTCAATCAAGAACTATATCGTGCCAATATACGTATACGGATGTGAATCATGGATTATAATGATGGATTATGTGGAAGCTGCAAACATATGGTTTTGTAGACGAATGCTAAGAACACGAGAGAGAAAGAGACTTGAAAGAAGTTAACTCTTAAAGAAAACTGGTTATTCGCATCAGAGAAGGGCATGTCACATCCTAGGGCTTGTCGTGAGAAGAGGACAGCTGAGGTGTGTTGTTACAACGGGAAACTTGTAGAGGGAGAGAGGAAGCAGGAGACCAAGAGGCATGATAATGGACAGTTTGACATGACTGCTTGAGGAAAATGTGTGTCAGAAATTATTGAAATTGCATGAGACAGAAGGCTGTGGACAGACATGATCACACACAATCCGGCATGTACTATAAGAAGAAACAGAAGAACAAATTAATTAACCAAAAATACGTTGATGACAAAATGAAAATGATGAGACCAAAAATATGGAATAAGATAAGAGTAGTGTGTATTGTGCTACAGTCTATATGTATTAGTCCCCACACATACAAGCATAACAGAAATATTCACACACACGCACACACACACACACACACACACACACACACACACACACACACACACACCTCGACGGCCGAGCAGATAGTATTATCTAAGTCAAAATTGTCAACAAGTAATTGCTATGCACAGAATACATATAATTAGACGCAGAAAGAATATAAAGATCAGCCAGAAGGAATTTTAAAAAAACCAAGAAAGGAAGACGAATGATACACAGAAGAGTCTAAGGACACGTGATTGTGCGAGAAACGGCAGACAGAATGTTTCATATTTAAATAGAAGTGTAAAGCAAACGAAGACAAGAAAGTCACTAATGAAGGCGGAAAGCTCTCCAAAAAATAAGGAAGATGTCAAAAAGCTAAATCAGAGGAGAGCGAGCGAGCGAGCGAGCGAGAGAGAGAGAGAGAGAGAGAGAGAGAGAGAGAGAGAGAGAGAGAGAGAGAGAGAGAGAGAGAGAGAGAGAGAGAGAACATACAGACAGTAAAAACACAGACAGACAATAATTGAACAAAAAACAACAAAACAACACAAAAATGAGCATGCAATGTGACCTACTTTACCCGTCTGAATGACGTCATTTCGAGGGAGGTGATGAGGAAAACCAGTGCAATCCGCAACCCACTTTCCAGACACAACCCACTTTCCAGACACAACCCAATTCTAACTCCCACAGCAAGAATATCCCACCTGCCTCTGATTAGTCAAATGTCAATAAGCCTGAGCCTGACTACCTCGGCATCATACCTGAGAGCTAATTTCAGGGTTTCTAACAATAATTCGCAAAGCTTACAGTCACGAAGCAGAACCTTCCGACATCAGTCTACCTTATTTGGCTAATTTTGGACTAGGTATTTTCCCCGATCGATTTTTTTTTTTTTTTTTTTTCAAACGAGATAAAAAGAAAATAATATACCGAATGACGAAATAACGCAACTCCATTTCATAACTTCAAATTCATTTCTTAACATCTATTTCAATTTCAATGTTTATAGCATCGCGAAATAACGTAATTGGGAAATCCAATTGTCTTGTTTTCACTGGCGTAATCTGTTGTTGAGTCGAGGAGCCCACTTAATGCTAATAGGTTTACTAGAAATCTGATGCTTATGTCCGTGGAAGCTGACGGATAAATGTTGTGACATTTTCACAATTCGCAAACTCCAGGCATGGATCGTGTGTGTGTGTGTAGTGACATCAGTGAAGTCTCAGGGTGTCAGTGTTGTGGTGATTTCCCTGTGGGAGTAGGTCTGATGTTGTTTGGTTTGTTTGTTTCTTTTCTTTTCTTTCTGTCAGCTTATTTTGCAGACATTGGCGACAGATGGCTAAGATATATGTATGTCTGTCTGTCTGTCTTCCTTACTACTTGTCTGTCTGTCTTCCTATTTACATGTTGGTCTTCCTTCATATCTACACGTCTGTCTGTCTGTCTGTCTGTCTGTCTGTCTGTGTTGATGGGGGATCGTGTGTCGGTGGGGGATGTGTGTGTGGTTGTTGGGGTGTGTGGGTGGATGTGAAATGTGTGGGTGGGCGAGGAAATGTGTGTGTGGATGGAAAGATGTGTGGGTATGGGTGGTTGATGTGTGAGTGGGTGAGGGATATGTGTATGTTGGTGCGGGTAATATATATATATATATATATATATATATATATATATATATATATATATATATATATATATATATATATATATATATATATATATATATATATTATGTTGCATATCCCTTCAAGGACGTTGCAGTCAACACCAGCATTTTCAACTGCTGTTGATGTACTAGGCAAGTTTTACGTTCAGTAGTTTGCCATTGCATTCTGAACGACCGGCTCACATACCCCCAAGTATATATTGCAGGACGTCGTGTTCTGTGTCACGGTTGTGTTCTATGCCTGGACGTTGATTTTCTAGGCAAGTTTTCGTTCAGTAGTTTGCCATTAATTTCTGAGTGAGGGGTCATCGTTTCAGTCCAGCTGACGGATGTCGGGATTGAACCACCGACTCCACCATCAGCGCACCCGAAGTTTAAGAGCTAGAGTGCTCTTATCCTGCTCCGTGTGTGCGTGCGGGCGGGCGCGCGTGCGTGCGCGCTCTTGTGTGTATGTCGGGGGGGGGGGAGGCTGAAACTCGGTCTTAAAATTTCCAAAACTCGCCACAGTAATATACATGAGCAGCATTGCTTCAAAGCCTATTAAGAGGGTCCTGCAAGTGACACCAGGCTACAGAGGAATCACATGCCATCACAACAGAGGTCCAAATATGGCCGACCCACTACCGACATCTACCAAAGTGCATCAGGGATCTGTTACTAGGAAAGAGATGACACATACAGTAGTTCACAGGCCAAAGTGATGCCTGCCTGTCATGTCAGAAGCATGTAACGGCTCTGTAAGAACTTCCGAAACCTCGTGAGCCCAGTGACTGGCTGTTGTCGAAATATTTAGTCACACGAATATTTCCCCCATGGTCGATTTCAGCAATTAAACGCAGCGTGATGGAAAAATCGATGAGTGCCAGTAATTGAATTAACCGTCCTCCTGGACTCCAGTCATGGTTCAACATACCACTTAATCTATAATGTTCTCCAGTCTCGTTAAAGTGGTGATAATAAAAGACTGCCTCTATCTGGGACATGTTATTAATCTTTATACTCCAGTTGTGGAATCATAGTGTGATGCCACCTGGAGGGCACTCTTGGTGTCTTTGGCAACAATTGTGCCAATATTACAAACAGGACAAACACTGGACAGTTGACCATACCTCGCTGCGTTCATGGTATATGGTGCTTGACCAGAGTTTGATAGATCATGCTGCACTCGGGGGGGGGGGGGTGTCAGTGCCAGGCTGGAGGTCTTTGCTTCCCAGACATGACCTGATGGCCACTTTAGGCTGGAGGTCTTTACTTCCCAGACATGACCTGATGGCCACTTTAGGCTGGAGGTCTTTACTTCCCAGACATGACCTGATGGCCACTTTAGGCTGGAGGTCTTTGCTTCCCAGACATGACCTGATGGCCACTTTAGGCTGAGTGGACCTGGTGGTCCACACGTGACCCCAACAGTGTCTGGGGATGATAGGCCAACTGTCAGAGTATCATGCCAAGCCGCCGTGTGAGTGAGTGAGTGGGTGGGTGGGTGGGTGGTGAGTGAATGAGTGAGTGGGTGGGTAGGTGAGTGAGTGAGTGAGTGAGTAAAGAAATCATGCTCATTACACAGAGAACTATTAGTCTCTAAATGCTAAGACCCTCTCCTAGGTATCTCTCTCAGCGTGTAGCCACTGACAACTCCAGTTCTGTGTTGATTGACTATTCCTCTTTGGCTCCCCGCGTGCGCACTAGTCTAGCTTGACCCCGCTTGAGTAAATGTCCCTGCAGTCTGGTGGCAGAATTAAGTTCGCCCTTGAGTAGATGCTCCATGTATCTTATTCAACTTAATTCCTCGACTTTGCCACAAGCATTATCTGTACCTCTCTCTCTCTCTCTCTCTCTCTCTCTCTCTCTCTCTCTCTCTCTCTCTCTCTCTCTCTCTCTCTCTCTCTCTCGCTCTCTCTTTCTCTCTCTCTCTCGGATTTTCTTGCTTCGAGTCTTCAGCTTATAATTTCTTTTTACTAGTTTTCTCTTGACTCTGTTTTCGCGTTTCGAGTATCAACAGACCCGGTGTTTACTAACCCAGCGTCTACTGTCCCAGCTTCCATTGACCCATCTTCTACTGACCCAGTTTTCACTGACCCATCTTCTACTGACCCAGCTTTCACTGACCCATCTTCTACTGACCCAGCTTTCACTGACCCAGCGTCTACTGACCCAGCTTCCATTGACCCATCTTCTACTGACCCAGCTTTCACTGACCCATCTTCCAGTGACCTATTTTCCATGGATATATCTTCCACTGACCTATCTGTCATTAACTCACCTTCCACTATTCAATTACTACTGAAGCAACTTCAACTGACCCAGCTAACACTCACCCGTGTATTACAGACTGTATATCTACTAACCTTTTATGACTTACTCAACCAACTTCTTCTGACTCACCAATCAACGACCAGTCTTTGGCTGCCTTAGCTCTCCCATGATCCAATGAATACCATTCATGCGATTTGTTCCGTGGATACACTCGACAATACTCATGCTAACATTCATAGCGGGAACGGAAACACTCGTTGTATGTTCAATCGGAAACGGAAGCACTTGTTCTACGCTCTTTCTGAATTAATGTTAATCGACATATAAATGATCTCCACTTTTAACTCGCACCAACATAGTCTCGCGAGATCCGGAAGTACTGAAGGAAATAATTGGCGAGAACAAACCGTAAATTGGCGACGTGGGTGTGTCTCCAAGAAAAATAAATAATTAATATTGATAAAATATGTCTGACCTATATATTTCTCTGACAAACTATCTTTAGTAGCTGCAGATTTCTTTAATTTACTTCAGAAACGGAAGTGGCTTTTAGAGTAAGTTCCGGTAATTTTTACGCAAATCACCTGAAAACTAACGCGCCATGTGTCAAAATTATACGTTTTAGACATATTTGCCAATAATCAAGTAAACTAGATGTTTGACGATGTTTGCCCTGGTTTCTGTCTCCCCAGGAATAGAAATATTGACATCAGATCGAGGCAGATCTCGACTGTTTCCGGTTGCACTGAAGAACTTGTGACAATCTGCTACTTTGCGCAGTCTGATTGGTGGAAACTTTCTCCATTGATTGCCTCAAGGAATGGATCTCCACGTGATAAGTGTTTTCCTCTTCGCGTGCTTGGCAAAGATGGCCTGCGGCAATGGTAAGTGTCTTTGTTTCCTCTTTTGCAGAGATATTTACACACTTAAAAGCATTCGGAAGTGAGGAAATTCAATGAATAATCTTGAACCAATCCCAGACGCTGTTTGAAAGCAAACAAAGATGGCTGTGGCATTTTCAGGCAATAGTTGTGTTTCGTATTCGATATACCCCTACCTCGTGATAAACTTTAGTCGCTGGTGTCACTGAAGGCTTGTCTGCAATCTTTGGTTCCGTCTGTTAATCAATAACGCAATTGTCTCTCCCTGTTTCCCATTTTGTTAAGTGTTTTTGTTTTACGTTAATAACTGCTGCGTGTCTCCGATCAACGGAAGTCTTCTATGGCGCATGGTGAGTAAAGGTTTATAACGGAAACGGGAATTTCCGCCTCCGCCTTCTTCTTCTTCTTTTTCTTCTTCTTCTTCTTCTTCTTCTTCTTCTTCTTCTTCTTCTTCTTCTTCTTCTTCTTCTTCTTCTTCTTCTCCTTCTTCTTCTTCTTCTTCTTCTTCTTCTTCGTTGTCGTCGTTGTCTTCTTCTTCGTCTTCTTCTTGACATATATTAGAATTAGAATGGCAATGGCAAAGATGCTATTTACAGAAAAAGCAATGATGACATCAAAGAAACAACAATCAAATCTACGGACAATAATCATCTCCTATGTATATCTGGCCCGTCTTATTGCTTGGCTCTGAAATCTGGGCACCACGTCATTTATTCCTGCATTTCTTTCTTTCTTCCACCCATCGCCCCAGACATCTCCTCCAACACGTGTTCCATCTATCTGTCTTTAATTGATCATGGATGTGCCAAACCTTCCAGAATTTTCCAATCCGTCTTGTCCCAGGTCGTCAGAGCAGACGTCCCCATTGTCTCTGCAGAAGTAGATCATAGGGGTGGGTAGAATCGGGTAAGATTGGGAGAGGGGAGAGTGGAGAAAGAGAGAATCTATTAAGCTCTATGTAAATAGTTCAGGAAAAATAGCGCCCCGCCGGAAACGATCACGCGATGGAATCACTCCGCGTCTTGAAAATAACCCGGAAGTGTTTGCACTGAGATTGGCAAATTTCACAAATGAAAAGCGGGGAGGCCACAGTCTTTGTAGCGCATCGTTTAAAACCAGGACTGGCAAATGAAGTAGTACCAAATGGACCTTTCTAGGAGTGAAGCGATCGATAGTTCTTCCATTTAGATAGGTTTAAGAGGCAGGGCAAGAAAAGATTAATGCGCTTTAGGGATATAGTTCCATCTGACTCTTTTTTCTATCTGTCTATCTATCTATCTATCTATCTATCTATCTATCTATCTATCTATCTATCTATCTATCTATCTGTCTGTCTATCTATCTATCTATCTATCTATCTGCCTGCCTGCCTGTCTGCCTGTCTGTCTGTCTGTCTGTCTGTCTAAACATTCATAAATGTTTGATGAAACTCCCCGCCAGATTTATACTCTCATGACAATATTGTAATCGTTGGATCGATACCGCCCTGGTCTGTCCACAATGACTCAATAATGCATGTGTCATTCTCCAGCATATTAATTACTATTAGTTCTTCTTCTTCTTCTTCTTCTTCTTCTTCTTCTTCATTTTCATCATTATCATCATCTTTTTCGTTTTCTCCTTCTTATTCTCCTGCTTGTAATTCTTCTTGTCATCACCATCATATCATTATCATCATCTTCTTCTTATGATCATCAATATCATCATTACCGTCGTCAATATATGTTTCTTCTCATCATCATCATTATTATCATTCATTATTATCATCATTATCATCTTCAGGTTCTTCTTTTTCATCATGATTATAATCATCACTTTCTTCTTCCTCTCCTTCTTCTCCTTCCTCCTCCTCATTCCTCTTAACCTCCTCCTGAAGAGCCAATACTTTTATACCAATGATACGTACCTCAACTCTCCAATCGTCCACAAGCTGCAGACACCCCATTGCCAGGTTTCTCAGTATTTGTCAACCAAAACTGACTTGTGCCAAACTGCCAGAGATCACCAGCCGCGCTGTTTGTGTTCGGTATTGATCCAGCACCCCTTGGTTACTGCGCGTGCCTGGTTAGTGATTGATGTCCCCTACCGCCTGCAGGTAGATGTGTTAATTGTTATTGATTGACACTCATATAATAGTGGATGCCAAAACCTGATACAGAACAGTGTAATCTAGACACGGGTAGTTAGAATGCAGTACTCAATATGAGGCTGGAGGCGGTGTGGGTTTCTACCCCCACACGATGATACCTACCGTGGTGGTGTGGGTAAATAAAGCCATCTAGCCACAAGGGTAGCTAGACAGGCGTGTGTCTGGAATCCACACGGGGGAAAGGAAATAGAGGAAGATCTAAGACACGTGGACAAGAGGGGTGAAGACAGACATGAACAAAATGAGCAGATATAGACCGAGCTGAACTGGAAACTTACGTGTAGGAGGAGGGCTTGGGAAAAAGGGGGGGGGGGGGGGTGATGGCCTTTGTCCCACAGGGGCATAAATAAAGCACGAGGGAGTTACAGGATAGTGTATTGCTGTCTGGGGTGATGTTTGAGTGCTGCATGAGTGATGTGTGAGTGAAGCATGAGTAATGTGTGAGTGATGTTTGTTTCATACATGAGTGATATATGAGTGACATATGAGTGGCGTGTGAGTGATGTATGAGTATTGTATGAGTGATGTGTGAGTGATGCGCGGGTGATGTGTGAGTGATGTATGAACGATGTGTGAGTGATGTATGAATGGTGTATGACTGATGTGTGAGTGATGTGCGAGTGATGTATGAGTGATGTATGAATTATGTATGAGTGGTGTATGACTGATGTGTGAGTGATGTGTGAGTGGTGTATGAGTGAGTATGAGTTATGTATGATGCGTGAGTGATGTATGAGTGATGTGTGAGTGATGCGCGAGTGATGCATGAGTGATACATGAATGATGTATGATGTATTTGTGATGTATGAGTGATATGTGAGTAATATGTGAGTGATGTGTGAGTGATGTATGAGTAATGTGTGAGTGATGTATGAGTGATGTATGACATATGTGTGATGTGATGTGTGTTACTATGTTTTCCTGTACGTTGTCTTGTGTGTCCTCTGCTCAATAGTGAACGTAAGTTCATTGAGGTATGTCTCCTTGTGTGTGTGTGTGCGCGCGCGAGCGCGAGCGCGCAACCAGTGGCGTATGCGCAACCAATTCCCTAATTACCCGATTCCTCTCGTTATTCCCTCTCACTCTCTCTTACTCCACATCTCCTTGTATACCACCATCTCTTCTTTCATTCTTTTTCCATGTATCCTCCCAGCTCCCCCATCTCTTATCTTCCCCTTCTCTATTCCATTTAAGGAAAGACACTGCTTCTAGTAAACTATACGACTCTAACTGTCTTCTCACAGTGAACACATTTTCAATTACTATCTCTCTCTCTCTCTCTCTCTCTCTCTCTCTCTCTCTCTCTCTCTCTCTCTCTCTCTCTCTCTCTCTCTCACTTTACTTCTCTTCACCTAACTCTCTGTTTACGTTTAACTTAAAACTAACCTCCCACTTTATCAAAGTACTCAACACAAGAAAAGCTATTGACTCTCTTTCTTAATTTCATTTAACTCGCCAGCTCGCGAATAAATTGCCCTCGCTTTGAGCTCAGTGTTTACTTACCAGCGAGAAATCTTTCAAGCGCGTGATTCTGTCATTTTGTTTCCGAGCTGCTGGTAAAGTGACCTATTCCAGTGAGAGGCTAGATCTATGGGCTGCTGCATTGTGCTCTTGTTGGATCGATTTCAGCTTGCTTTTAACGCTTCCTTCTTTGGGAAAACCTCAGCAGTTCCCAAATTCTTCAGTTCCCCAGGTCACTACTACTACTACAACTACTACACCAACAACAACAACAACTACTACTACTACTACTACTACTACTACTACTACTACTACTACTACTACTACTACTACTACTACTACTACTACTACTACTACTACTACTACTACTACTACTGCTGCTGTTGCTGCTACTGCTGCTGCTGCTACTATTTCTAATAAAGATGCTGCTACTGTTGCTGCTTCTGCTACTACTACTATTACTAACTACTACCTACTACTGTTAATTTTACTAGTACTACTATTATTAGTGCCGGACTCCCTGGCCTATGGGTTAACGTCTTTCTCCGTAATCCCGTATATTCTCGTGAGTAACGTAACCTGCGTAAGAATCGGTAGCGGTTCTCCCCGCGTTGGTAACTTATGGGGTATGTGAGCCGGTCGCTCAGAAAGCAATGGCAAACTACTGAGCGTAATCTTGCCTAGTACATCAACAGCTGGAAAATGCTGATGTTGACTGCAACGTCCTGTAAGGGATATGCACCAACAACAACAAAAAACTATTATTGGTATTACACTTACTAATAATATTAACAATAATAATATTACTGCTACCATCACCACAACTACCACTGCTGGACTGGTTTCCTACCAAACATTTTAAACACGGGAGATAACTCCCCTTACGTTACAAATTTTCCATGACGCTCGACCAACCAACAAAAAAAAGTCGCTTAAAAGTCGACAGGGTCGACTTCATTGCACCGGATTTTTATCCCATATGGCTCAGTCTCTTTCCCCAGCGCGGAAGGCGTCGCACAAAGCACGAACTCCGTAGCTCCATCGACGACCCCCATGTGTCTCCGGGGGAAAAATACACCCGTGAACCGAAGGACGCGGCCCAGAATCGAACCCACAAACTTCGTAGCCCGAGCCAGACGGCTGACCACTTCACCACGACCAGACAAGGTAAACAGACACCAGGGTGATGATAAATCGTGTTACCATATAGGATTGGTTGGCTGGTTAGTTGGCTGGCTGGCTGGTTGGTTGGTTGGTTGGTTGATTGGGTGGTTGGTTGGTTGGTTGGTTGGCTGGTTAGTTGGCTGGCTGGCTGGTTGGTTGGTTGGTTGGTTGATTGGGTGGTTGGTTGGTTGGTTGATTGGTTGGTTGGTTGGTTGGTTGGTTGGTTGGTTGGTGCACTGTTTGTTTGGTTGATTTGGTGAGTGGTTGGTTGGTTGGGTGAGTGGTTCGTTGATTGGCTGGTTAATTGGTTTATTAGTTTGTTGGTTGGTTATTCGATTGGTTGGATACTTGATTGTCTAGTTGGTTAGTTTACGGTTTGGTTGATTGGAAACTTCGAGTTGAAATCCCTTTTGCCTACAGTTATTCTCATGTCTAATATGTCCTCTGATACCTCTTCTATTTTTTTTAAAAACGTTAGTTGCACATCCTTAACAGGGCGTCGCAGTCAACGACAGCATTTTGGCTGTTTGTGATATCTTGGCAAGCTTACGTTCAGTACTATGCCATTGCTTTGTGAACGACCGGAACTTATACTATTGTATGAAAACCAAGACAAGTCGGTCTTCTGCTAAATCCTACTTCTATAAGTGCTAATTATAACTCCGAACATAGTAATTTGTACAGCATGGGATAGGATAGACTAAGGACGCCACTGTTGGGGAGCCGCGGTGGTGCAGTGGCTAGACCCCGTGGGCCTGGGTTCGATCCAGTTCAGATTTTAATTGTTAAAACTAACCTGGGTGCCCTGGTAGACCCAGCCTAACTTGCGTACCGAGAAATGTCTTGGGGAGTAAAGGCTACCGGCGATATACTGACCACATCTCCCACCCAGTGTCCACAGGTCTATACACATATGAGCGTATCATTATACCCACCCCTACCCCGTGTAGGCTGGATTAAAATGTTGACTTCTCCTCCTTGACTTGGGGACGTGAATGACAAGTACCTCAGAAGTCGGTGTGGGTTCGGCTGATGGCGGAGGACTGTGGTAATATGGGCAGCTAATCACCAAACGAAACAACTGCCCAGGGCACTGGAAGTAGAAGCATGGGTATGGGCTGTGCTTAAGTTCAAAGCTATCAAACGCCAAACAAACAAACAAATTCGTACTGCGGCTATGGCGTATAATTGGGACCTATACTTGTTTGTCTATGGCGTATAATTGGGACCTATACTTGTTTGTCTATGGCGTATAATTGGGACCTATACTTGTTTGTCTATGGCGTATAATTGGGACCTATACTTGTTTGTCTATGGCGTATAATTGGGACCTATACTTGTTTGTAACGTACGACACTAGTCTCTTGCTAGAGTGCAAGACGACAAATAATCTTCTTAAGTCGTGAACATGATTTCCAATCCATCTTTTCTCCAATTCCAGTCCAACTTATTAGTGTCAGGCCAGCTTCAATTGGAGGCCCAAGATGGGGCAAAGCTGAGATTTATGTCCCGCTTAAGTCCCCACATCGTCTGACCAGTGTCCGGTTAATTCACTGACCATTTGTCACAGGGCTCAGACACATTGATTTTCCATCTCATTAACTTTGGTATTTAGTGTATGGCCTTTAGGTGGGATGTTCTGTAGTTGTCGGGTGCAGTTGGGTGGTGGAGGAGGGAGAGTTAGATTGGGTGCTTCATTGATTGGTTCATTGATTGATTGATTGATTGATTGATTGATTGATTGATTGATTGATTGGCTTCAAACATATAAATCAGTCAGTTATGTCATGGAAAACTACAAAAGTAAACGACAAGGATGACTACTGAGTTCTAATGTGGAACACATTTTCGGTATAGTCGCATTGTTATAACCGTGCACGCGGTATTCAATCACAGATGTGTCCAGTCACAACAAGGAAACAGATGAGTACATTATATATGTATATACTACCATCGAGATTTTCATTTAGTTGTATCGGTGTGTGTTTGTTGTTTATGTGCTAACGAAGGCTTTGGCCGCAACGTCCATTTATTTATTTATGATCTTGTTCTAGTAGAGATTACCGTATACTTCTTGTTATTTGGTGATTTATTCAATGTAAGATCTATTTTGTTTGTGACAGAAGAGACATATGAGACATAGAAGCAGACAATAGGTCAGCATGGCCGAATGGATAGGAAAGTGTGTTCTTAAACATCTGGTGTGTTGATGTTGAGATAGGGGGGTTCATCCCCTACAACGGACAGCTGGACTAAAATGTTAACCTGTCGTCCTTGACTTGGGGCCGTAAATTGCAAGTACCTCTGAAGTCGGAGTGGGTTCGCCTGATGGCGAGGGATGCTGTTAATAGGGAAAGATAATCCACACGTAAATTTCAGTTCAGCACTGCTGGAAGTAGTGTGTGTGGACGACGCTTGCGTTCAAAGCGCAAAAATAAAATAAAAGCAGACGGGGGAAAGACATGCAGTCTTGTCTTAGATGATAGTGGTGTTGGTGGTTGTAGTGGTGGATATGATGATGACCATAATGATGATGATGATGATGATGATGATGATGATGATGATGATGATGATGATGATGATGATGATGACACATTCACTTAATTACTTCCCCTGTCGGAAGCGACAGACTGTGAAGCTATTAGCATAAACCGGAAGCGAAAGTGCCCAATATGTCTACCATATGTTTCAGACCACGTGACCAGCTTCCATAGCCTGTTCTCGCGGATGCCGCAGCTGTCGATGACGGAGCCCCCGTCACGGGTCATCACCAACTTCACGGACATCGAACATTGTGCCAGCATCTGCGTCCGGCAGACCGAGTTTGACTGTCGGTCCTTTGATGTGGACAACAAACACCGCTCGTGCAATCTCTATAACTCCACGCATGAGAACGGCCGATCCTTCCTCGTGGAGTCCTCGTACACGGATCACTACAGGAGTGAGTACTCATTTTCTCTATTGTTGTTCTGTAGTTCTTGTTGTTCTTTTTGTTGTTCTGTAATTGTTGTTGGTGATGGTGGTGGTGTTGTCATTGACTGTCAAATGTAATCTTGAAAATTATATTACATTTACGTCATGCTGTATCACATGTCACTCGTTTTACATGCTAGTTGTTGCTGTTCTACTACTGCTGCTGCTGTTATTACTGCTGCTTCTACTGTTACTGCACTTCTAGTATAACCACAACTATTATTACTACTAACACTAGTAATACTAATACAATCGCAATAACATCAGAAACAATTACCAATACTACTGCTGCTGCTACTACTACTGCTGCTGCTGCTATTACTACTACTGCTGCTACTGCTCCTACTACTACTACTACTACTACTACTACTACTACTACTACTACTACTACTGTATGGTGTATTTTTAATGACTGTGCAGTGTTTGAAAATATTGCAGGTTCAAGTTTTGTATTCACCCTCTATGAAGTTCATGCAACATAATAGGTAAATACAAATCTAGGACCGGCAATATTTTCAATCACTGCAGTCATTAAAAATACACCCTGTATAATTATCACCACTACTATTACTAGCTTTATCATCACCATTGATATTAAATTATAATTTAACTAACTGAAATCTTCAAACAGCGGCATTCGAGACGCTGTTCAATCGCCTGCCCAGCCATATTCTGACTGTCAAACACGCTCGCAAGATTCCGGAAGTCAGCGCGGAAGAATGTTCGCGCAGGTGTATCTTTGAACAGAGCTTCCGGTGCACCGGCTTTGACTACGAGCCCGGATATGCTAACTGTTGGTTAACGGACATGACAGTGGCGGAGAGTGGTGGAGTCAAGTACCATCCAGGGGCGGATTTCTATGAGCGGGACTTTGGTAAGTGTATGAGTCTATTTGTTTTTCTGTCATCACAATTGCATTATGTAATGAATGTTCCTTTTATTTCTACCAAATTTGTCGTGTAACAAAAGTGTTTGTAACTGTTTAAAACACGGTCTGCATCGTAATCATCATAGTCGATGATATCATCTTGTTGTTGTTCTTCTTCTTCTTCTTCTTCTTCTTCTTCTTCTTCTTCTTCTTCTTCTTCTTCTTCTTCTTCTTCTTCTTCTTCTTCTTCTTCTCATTATCATCATTGCCATCCTAGTCGTTGTTATCATCTTTCTGTTGTTGATTTCCTTTCCCCTCTTGTTGTTATCGTCGTCGATGTCGTTGTTCTTCTCATCTTTCTTCTTCTGCTTCCTCTTCTTCGTAATTATCATCAACACCATCTTCTTCATTTACCTCTGCATCATCAACATCGGCCTTTACACCTACCACCACTACCACTACCACCACCACCACCACCAACACAACCACCGCCACTACCACTACCACCGCCTCCACCACCTACTTCTACTACCACCACCACCACCACCTTGTTCTCTGTGATTGCTCCACTCTGCTCCAATGTTCACATGTTCTCCCCAGGTGGCGCCCTCTTCAACTTCATCACCTACGGCCCTGGCTCGCTGCCCTACGTGGACAACCGGCCCATTTATTCCAAGACCATGTTCGGCCTTGACCTCGGCGCCTGCGCTCAAGTTTGCCTGTCACAGACCGCCTTCGATTGCGCCAGCTTCGACTACTCTTTCGGGGATCGATCCTGTCACATGAGCCGTTTTGTGGCCTCGGACGTGGGCGGTATCGATAAGGACAATATGCCCACGTATCGTGTCATGCATTATGAAAAGAAAGGTAAGAATCGATATGAAATTAATTCTCTATTCTCAAACTTTTGCTGCTTTCTTGTTTATGTCTTTTGTGTGTCACCTTGAAGTCTGATGTCGCTGTACCACGTGTTTCTCTTTTTGAAGTCTGTGGTTTCCTGAAACGCGGGATGCGCGTGTCCAGCGGGATGCGAGTTGTCCAATTAGTTTAGTTGTTCTGGTTTTGCTCAAGGGATGAGTTGTGGCAGGGAGGCGAAGAATGCGACTGTTGAGCAAAGCTCGGGTGGCAAAAGAAGAAGCACAATAAAGGTTGGGGGGGGGGGGTGTAATAGACAGTATATGGAATCTGTTTGTCGTTAGTTATTTAGCACGTGTGGGGTGGGGGGAGATGAGTGAAGATGAGAGAGGGGGGATCTACGGAAGAGGAGGAAAAGATGGAGAAATGGAGAGGGAAGGAAGACAGAAGAAAGAGAGAGAGAGAGAGAGAGAGAGAGAGAGAGAGAGAGAGAGAGAGAGAGAGAGAGAGCTAGGGAGGTAAGAGGGAGAAGAAATCCAACAGATAATTTCTGTAATTGATTGTTGAATTGAAGCCTACCACTCTGCCCGAAGTATGCCCGTCTTCACCTTTCCCATCATAGTTTGTGAGGTCGAACGCTGCTATGACCGTCTGAACTTCCATTCTCAGACTGCATCTTATGGTCTCACATGTCAGGCTCTCTTGCACTCAACACAGTCAAAGGACCTTCGTCACAAACCTCAGCCACTTCTTTCATCTCTTGGTTCAGAGTTGTGGGAGAGGTGGGGGGGGGGGGGGAGATACTAGGCCACAGAGGGAGATAAAGGCATAGAAAGGTGAATGTGGAAAGCTTAGAAAACTGGACATCAATTAATGAGTTAAGCTGAGTTAAACCGACATCATTGCACTCAATGCATTGCCATACGCGCGCAGTCCTCATCTTCAACAGCCAGTGAAGCGTTCAAATATTAATGGTGCCCCAAATAACGATAAAAGCAATAACAAATTCATCCAAAAATCAGATGACAGAGAGAATGGGGAGGGTTGGGTCATGATCGCCTATATCTGCTGCAGACTTGGCACTTGACAAAGAAGAAGAAGATGTTCTAAGCCTTTGCTGTTTCCGGGATTTGCACCCACACCACTCGGTGTATGGGACCAACAAGCTAATCTCACGGCCAGGTGCGCAAAGGTGAAGATAGGGCCGTGTCTATGCCATTGAGGTGTATTGGGTATATGATGCTGGGACTGATTTGTGTAGACCAATAAGCAATAGACTAACAACCTGGTAAATACCGCACTCTTTGCCTTTATTTCCCACGACTTTTCATAGTAGCCATTTTACGCTGGGTTAAATTGCGAACGCAGATCAATTGTTTTTAAATCTCAGCCTCAATAAGGATTCGAACACACGACAAATGAGCCATACGGCAGTGGACTAACCTCTGCGCCATCGTCTCTCCCGTATTAATAAATAATGACTACTAATTACCTAACCTATCTTTGGCTGTCACACAAAACAAATATGGCGTCGACTTTGACAAACCGGATATGATTTCGTGTCGTCTGAATATCGCTTCCTGCGAAACAAAACCTAGAACAATGCCGCCATTGTTAGATCTGTCTCCGCACAGACACTCAGCCCTGCCGTCGATGTTGTCGTTTCAACGCCAGGGCTGGTCAATTATCTATGAGCCCATTATCTCGTGTTTGTTGTGTGGGGAGCTGGGACAATCAGGACAGGGATTATGGCTGGGGACCGGATGTATCACTGGGGATCCACGTCACATGAACACACTGTCTTTGTCTGAGTGCTCACTGTTGAGTGGTACTCCGCCCTAGTGTTCTGGCGGTCGCGTTTTAGTTCAGGGCTGTAACTTAATACTCTGTTATACCAGGTCAAAATCATTATCACCATCATGTGCCATGCTTGTAAGCGTGGTCGGTCATGTTTCGACCATGTCAAGTTTCGCCATTTCACGTGATCACCAAATTCATGGATCAGCTCTGGATTTTTATCTCGATTATGCCATATGGTCAAACAATCTAGATATTTACTTCTCTGTCTTCCCCATGTTCTTTTCGCCTCAGTCTTGCCAGTTGTCACCAAGTTCTTTAATTTATGTTTTCTCATATCGTGCCAAGAAAATTGTGATTGTCTACGTCTAATGTCTCTAATCAGTTTACGATCTTCATTTGTTTCTTGAAGGACTTGATCATTGGTTTTTCTGTCTGTCCATGGTATTCTTTGCATTTAATTCAAAAACCACATGTCCACAGCCATCAGATGCTTTTCAGCTTGCCTGCTCATTGTCCACGCTTCACATCCATACAAAAGTATAGGTTCTATGTAGCGCTTCAACAAGCCTTTTCTCGTTTCAATCGATATCTTTTTATTGGTCTGTATGTTTTTCATCTTGCAAAAGGATACCTTTGCCATGGCAATTCTTGTTCTAATCTCTTCAAGGCATCTCCCATCAGATGTTATGACTGTTCCGAGATAGTTGTACAGATTCACTTGTTTAAGAATATGCCCATTTACTTGTATATTACATTGTGGTATTTCTTCCTTCCCAGTGACGACCATAATCTGTGTCTTCTTACAATTCAATTCTAACACTAGTTGTTCACTGTGTGCAACAACCGAATCTACTAAATTTTGCAGGTCCTGTTCATTGTCTGCAATCAAGACTGTATCATCTGCATATCTAATGTTGTTGATGTATCGTCCCCCAATGTTGATTCCTTCCATATCTTCCATATTTCTGAAAATGTTTATCAGGAATCACCAATTTAAAAATGAAAACGTTCTGAAAAATATAATAGAACGGAAATGATTTCGTATTTTTTTTTTTTTTTAAATGAAGACTTTAATGGCTTGGCCACACCCGAAAAGAAATGTAGGGTAATGGTCGCGTTAGGGTAGTGGTGAGACTCTCGCTTGCCGTGCCGGTGGATATAGGTTCTATGCACATGTTTTACACCCTAAGACTTAATAGATAGGGGGAGAAGAGGAATGGATAAACCAAGATCAACATCCATTTAAAAAACCAAAAACAAAAAAAGACATGCACAGATCTACAATGAAGACATACATTGGATTCAAGAGGACAGGAAACTATAGAATTTATTTATAAATGATAAACGAAGTAATAAATTTAAATATTGAGCACAACCCACTACTGGCAACGCCGATCGCATTCTGGTATGAACCTAAGGCCTATCCACGTCAATATGGAAGCACTATACTCGAGTTTCGCCCTCATTTGAGCTCGTCAGTAGTGCATATCCCTGACCGGATCCGGAAACAGTCCCGGATCACGCGTGTGAAGCGGGTGTGTAACCACGCGGCACACACTGGACACACCAAATTATCACAACAGAACATCACAACGCTACCCATCGTAGGCTATGCTCAAGATTGCCCAATCGCCGCGACCGACGTCCGTCAATCGATGGGACCCGAACGATCAGGACTTTTCACTGGCAAGGAACACCAGGCCTCCTAACTCCAGTGAGCAATATCTTTGATTCTCACTCCAGTGAGCAATATCTATGATTATTGCTCACTGGAGTTAGGAGGCCTGGTGTTCCTTGCCAGTGAGAAGTCCTGATCGTTCGGGTCCCATCGATTGACGGACGTCGGTCGCGGCGATTGGGCAATCTTGAGCATAGCCTACGATGGGTAGCGTTGTGATGTTCTGTTGTGATAATTTGGTGTGTCCAGTGTGTGCCGCGTGGTTACACACCCGCTTCACACGCGTGATCCGGGACTGTTTCCGGATCCGGTCAGGGATATGCACTACTGACGAGCTCAAATGAGGGCGAAACTCGAGTATAGTGCTTCCATATTGACGTGGATAGGCCTTAGGTTCATACCAGAATGCGATCGGCGTTGCCAGTAGTGGGTTGTGCTCAATATTTAAATTTCAAATCCCGAAACAACCACAGAAGTAATAAATATTTATGAACGCGTTATCTCACGTGTTTATGGTTTTTTATGGAGCGGGGGGGGGGGGGGGGGGGGAGAGAAACACATGGGGGAGATAACTAGAGGCAGAGATAAATAATGTAGGGCGGATGTGGGGGGCAGCTGCTGTAGATAGGAGGACCTGGCCTGGGTTTGGCTGAGGAGGGCCCATGTTTCAAACTAGAATAACGGGCAGATTTAAAATTGTCGAGCCCTTGTCCTTCACCTAGAGGAGGGCAGTGGAAGAGTCGAACCCTCGTGCAGCCGCGCTTATATCAGCGTAATCTCCTACGATTACACAATCGCGCTCGCTAATATATCGCGAAGTCGCCTTTATTCCCCATATAATTTACTGGTACCAACTTTAGGCTGGGTGTTTCTGTCAGCCAGGTCTATTTTTAAAACAAACCGCCTCGATATCACGCGGGTTTGAACGCATAACAACCAGACCAGTAGGCGAGCGAGGAAATAATGTTAGCACCTATCCCATTAGCTGGCCCTACCCCCGAAGCTATAGATTACTGGAACATCATCACCATTACTGAGAATAGATCACTCGACCACATTTAGGTACTGTAAAGCTCTATCCACTGCGCGATCATCTTAAACTTCAGTTTAATTGTTGCACATTTCATTGAACATTCCTTAGCTATTTTCTGTGTGCCATTTTTAAGAAACGCCTTCGAACTATTTTCACCATATTGAAGAGTAGTTTCCCCCAAGAAATCAATGCGCCGAAAGCAGCAATTTGAGTATAAATCGCCGTTTTTGGTTGCTGTGAAAATTGTTCAGCTATTTACTGTGCATGTGGCGTATAATTTGCCCGTTACATATAGAATTTAACAACGTTTTCTGTCTTCAAGCGGGGAATTAAAGTTAACCGTTAGAACGGAAATGATTATATCACACTCTAAAATGGCTATTGCTACAATGTGGGTTTCATTTTCAGCTGGTTTTCTATATTATACCATTATTATTTTATTTTCATACCTTGCTGTCTATGTTTACCTCTATGTAGGCTTGTATATCTGCTTACCTGTGTGCCCTTCTACCAGTCTGTCTGCCTACCTACCTACTTACCAGTCCATTTGTCTACCCGTCTGTCTACTTACCTACACTCCTACTGACTACACTCCTACCTACTGATCAGACTACCTATATAACTACCTGTCTACCTACTACCTACTGCAATGCCTATTTACCTGACTACCTATCTACCTACCTGTCTGCCCACCCACCTGCCTCCCTACATGTCTACTGGCTACCTACTTAGTTACCTGTCTATCTGCATTCGTATCAACATGCTTGCCTGTCTGCCTGTCAACCTACTTACATATTGATCTGCATACCTACTCACCTGGCCGTGTAATTACCTGCCTACTTATATACTTACTAACAAGCCGGCCTGCGTACCTACCTACTTACCTGTATACCGACCTGGATACCCACTTACCTGACCGTCCGATTACTTACCTGTCTATCAACCTACCTATCTACCTACCGATCCAACAACTTTACAACCAGCTTACTTATCCACCCATTGTTTATGTTTGCAACCTTGCCTACTTGTCCTTGAAAGTGTCTTTAGCAGTAGGTTCCCCTTGTTTCGAATCCTCCTTCAATTACCTTATCGGGCGTTCCTTGCTCTCGTAGATCTTCTTTGATATAACGCCAGTGCTGGCAGTTGATGGTGTTGCATTCTAACGAGATGGCCGAACTTCTGCCTTTTATATGTGGCACAGGGTGTTGACCCCACTGTCTGTCTGATAACATCATTTCTTACTCGGTCTCGGATAGTTAAATTGGCAGCTCTTTCCAAGCATGTCATCTCGCAAATGTTGATTTTGCCTAAGTGTGATTTGGATAATGTCCAAGTCTGACAATTGTAACATAGGGTTTGTGTGAATATGCTAATTTTAATCTGTCGTTTTGCCGACATAAATATATATTTCGATGTTTCAGTACAGGTGATAGTTGATATATAAGCGCACTTGCTTTTTGTGATATAATTTCGATTTGTCTATTCTACACTAAAAACGTCCTAAAACAATGGACAGAAAAATTCAGTCAACGCCTAGACAAAACAGATTTAAGAAAGAAGATGGTAGCACGTGGGATGAATCAGAATAAATGAATGTAAATTGTAATGCAGAGAAATTGACCAAACTACGTACAAGTACCTTGCAATCGCAAAACTAGCATCGTTATATTTCGAAAATAAAAAGAAACGAAATAAGATGCTCATCTCCAGGGAGAGAATTTGCGTGCAGGCATGTCATTACGTGCGCAAGTTTCCAGTTAGTTCACCCCAGCGTTACAAAATTGAAAGATTTTCCTTCTCGTTGTTAAGTATACAGGATCCTGGTCGTGTATATATTTGCTTGTTTTATCTGGGTGTTGCGAAATCTGTCTTGACTTCCCACCCACTGGTACGGCATGCTTGAGAAGTGAAGAAATACCATTGTGCTTTGTCTGTCTGTCTGTCTGTCTGTCTGTCTGTCTGTCTGTCTGTCTGTCTGTCTGTCTGCCTGTCAGTCAGTCAGTCAGTCAGTCTGTCTGTCTGTATGTCTGTCTGTCTGTGTACAAGTCATAAGTGAAATAGAAGAGAACAAACAGTATACAATGAACCAACAGCTCAATATACAGATGGTTGAACACAGAATAGATATAGACAGACAGACTGACAGAGAATAGATATAGATAGACAGACTGACAGAGAATAGATATAGATAGACATACTGACAGAGAATAGATATAGATAGACATACTGGCAGAGAATAGATATAGATAGACAGACTGACAAACGCATGATATTTGGGAAGAAACATAAATTGAAATACATAAAGACAGAGAGCTGAAAACAAGAAATAGAGACATGTTTAAGACAGATGGGAGAAAGGAAAGAGAAAAGAGAGAGAGAGAAGAAACACGGTAACTAATGCATTCATCTTTTTTCAGGCCAGTGTTTATACGTATGTTTGTACGTGTGTGCCTGTTTGCCACACACAGACACACACACACATGCAACGACACATTTCCTTTATACCATATAAAAATAGCACATTGTCATGAAAATAACATAGAAGTGTGGAAATTATAGGCAAATTACATGAGGACAATAGCAGCAATTTAATTCAAAGCATATTCTCATTTTTGTAACAACCAGCACACGGATATATTAAAATATTGCAACACTATCAACGAAGCAATTTCCCTATTTCTGAAAGCATCCATTAAGAAATACATATTTATTTAATTATATATTTATATATTTATTACTGAGATTCCAAATCGGAACCAGGAAAGGAAAAACGTGAGAGAAATATGAATTTCATTAACGTCTGCTGCATATGGCGCCAGGGGAGTTGATAAAAGAGATTGCGGAATTCTGTAATTTCATAACTTGGAATGGGGTCGACACGAAACAAACATCATCATCGTTATTATATAGCACGTGTTTTGCAAACCGTCTTTTCACCACGACGACGAGAATCTCGAGGATGTGCTAGTTCCTTGACCTCGTATATGTTCATGCCCAAGGTGTTTTCAACGTCCGGTGTCCGCCTTCTTCCATGAACCGCGCCTTCCATCACCATTCCTTCCTGGCTACTATGATCTTTAGTTTAGTTTAGTTTAGTTTAGTTTAGTTTAGTTTAGTTTAGTTTAGTCGATAAATCAACAACACGGCACGTTGGTGTAACCCATAAGTGCTCCGTTCTCCTCCTAACTCAAACCTGAGTTTGGAGAAACTCAGCTTAATGCACGAACTCCGTAGCACCGGCGAGAATCCTGAAATGCTTAGGATAGATTTTTAACTCCACATTTTGCCCGGGCAGCGCCGTTAGGCTACTCTTTTTCGATTTCCAACTGCCAAGGGATTTTTTACGTGCGCAACAATACACACGGGCGTCCAATCTCACTACCCAGAGACCAGGGGAAATTTTATTACTAGAAGTAAACGTGAAAAAATCCCGGTCTTCACCTGGGCTTGAACCCGGGACCTCCAGCACTCGAGGCGGACACCATACCTCCAGACCACGCAGCCACCCCCCCCCCCCTCCCCCAATGATCTTTAAAATGACCAAAATATTTCAATTTCCGAGACTTAACGAATGAACGAACGAACGAACTTTCTATCTAAAGGGTCACAAATTGGGCACGTACGCCTGAGTTACATTCGGCCCTCTGTTTATGAGCCAGATTTCTTCAGTATTATGATTTTGCAGTGTCAATATTCTTCTAATTTTTGGTCTACGGTAAGAATTTTTATGTAACATTTCGGTTAAAAGCCTGGCGAATGGCTGATTTCGTAATAACCTGAAGAATCTGAGGGACAAAAGTCAAACCCTCCAAAAAGCTGGAAACCCGGAGGCTCTTCGCGTGAACAAGCCAGCGCAATTTGGAAATTGACCCTTCCGCCGGCCAGCATTTATTTCAGGCCAAACGGAATTAGTGGCAATACAGCATCGGACAATTTGGCAAGATCCCGCCCAAGGAAAATAAAATGGCCGGTTAGACATGGCGGGGGGAAATAGATGTAGGAAGTTAGATATTAGAGGAATGATCTAATTAGATCGCGGGAATTATGTAACCGGAATCTATAGTGTCTACATTTCTTAATCGTTTCTTTCATTCTTTCTTTCTTTCTTTCTTTCTTTCTTTCCTCTGCAGGAATTTAAGGTCTCTTGCCATTGTATATTCAGCAGAGTTTATATACACTTTCTAAATGCGTTGGTCTGTGTTATTTCGTTCCTTTTCTTCTTCTTCTTTTTTTTTTTTTCTGTTAATTGCCTTGCTTTTGTAGTCGTTGTTATTGCTATTATTATTTAGGCTGGCAGTTAACAACGAAAAAAGAGGAAGTGGAGGAGAGCACAACAACAAAAAGAGGGTAAAACCGTCAACATGTGCAACAATGTGGCAAATATATAGCGTAAAACCGGAAGTGGCCCTCGTTGATGACGTGTGAACCTGAATAAGGTGTCGTTTTGTTTCTTCTTCCAGGTGTCAGCCTGAACCGCTTCCACGCCACCCCCTACAGCATCGTGCCGGGTGAGAACGACAAGACGCTGGATAGACTGACGGCCGAAAGGTGTGCCCAGGCTTGCCTAGAGGAGACGGCGTTCGTCTGTCGTTCGTTTGATTACCAGGTAAGTCTGTCGCTCGTTGGAATACAGAAGGGAGAGAGCCAGTGAGAAGGGGATGTATTGCGGCTGCAGACAGAAGTATGGAGCGAGAGAAAGAGATAGAGTGCGGAGAGAGAGAACGAACGAATGAACGAACGAACTTTATTTTCAAGGATTAAGAATTGGGGCTTGGAGACCCATCTGACATTCTGTCCTTCTAATCTCTCTACTCTCATACATTATTTCATTCATACATCACTTATGAAGCTAATCTCTTATACATTATTTCATTCATACATCACTTATGAAGCTAATCTCTCATACATTATTTCATTCATACATCACTTATGAAGCTAATCTTAGACAACAACGACAACAGCAGAAAAAAATATGCGTTATAAACACATAGAAAATTGTGCAATAATTAATCATACATGACTCACTAAAACATTACTGAAGGAGGCATATTATTGTTTGTATGTTTTAACCAAATTCTCAGGAAGGCTAAGTTTTAACTCTTAAGTATTTACGTTGTAATTCAAATTATTTGAGCCATGAAAATGGTTTTGTATCTAATGGAGTGCAGATAGTACCGAGACTTGCTTCCTGAATCTGTACCCTAGTACCATTTCTGTGGGAACTAACGAAGAGCTCACAGTTCCCTCTCCAGGATCAGAAACCAACATGATCTCCAAGACTGTGACCGGAACTTCACAACTACGGAAGGGCATCAAAGAATAGAATAGATCTAGAATCTACCAAGCAGAAGAGGAAAGACAACAAAGCGTGGAACGAGTACTGTCGTTTGTAGGGCACCATAACTGAAGACTGAAAATGGCAGCAAGAAACACAATTGACAATGGCAAACGTCTTGGAATTCATTGAATTCCCTGACAAAAACACTGTTTTCCGGAAGAACTTTTGTATGAGAAAAGATTTCCACAGCAGGGCGGTCTCTTTTGTCAACTCACCTGTCACATACTTTACAATATTTTAGGAACAGAGGGAATGGAAAGTGACAGCTGCCGTCGTTAATTAGATCTTTGATTTGGACTATTGTCGTTAATTAAATCGGTTAGTTTGGTTACTGACATTAATTAGATCTTTGGTTGAATTGCTCTCATTAATTGGATCTGCTGTGGTTGGTGTACTGTCGTTAAATACATCTTTGGTTGGGTTGCTTCACTAATTAGATCTTTGATTGGGCTACTGTAGTTAATTAGATCTTCACTTAGGGTACAGTCATTAATTAAATTTTTGGTTTGGCTACTGTCATTAATTAGATCATTAGTTGGGATACTGTCATTTATTAGATCATTACTTGGGATACTGTCATATATTAGATCTTTAGTTGTGATACTATCGTTAATTAGATCTTTGATTGGAATACTGTCTCTATTAAGATCTTTGATTGGGTTATGTTGATGAACGTGAGATCGAACGTGCCTTGGAACATTTCCAATCCCACTGCAACAATAAAATCCTGCCCACACAAGTTAATATAGAGACAGAGAATGGTGAAACAGGTCTATGATTATATGTGGCACTTGGAAAATGTGCCAGATGCAGGCTGGCACAGAAGTGACACGAAGGTATATACACAAATATTTACATATGCAGTGCAATAATTCAATCAAAATTACCAGAGGTGTTATTAAGGATGGGACCAAAGGAGACAAACAATTATGGTGATGATAATAAAAATGATGATAATGGCGGTGATAATATTGGCAACAATGATGTTGGTGATTATGATTATAGTGATGAGGAGGAGGGGGATGATGATGATGATGATGATGATGATGATGATGATGATGATGATGACGATAATAATAATAATGATGATGAAGATGATGATTATGGCGGTGGCAACGATGGCCACGTTGATGATGCTGATGATGACGATTATAAAGATGAGGATGACA
>OY992883.1:6295851-6378351 GCA_963921405.1 Cepaea hortensis | reverse complement strand
TTCTTCTTCTTCTTCTTCTTCTTCTTCTTATTCTTCTTCTTCTTCTTCTTCTTCTTCTTCTTCTTCTTCTTCTTCTTCTTTGTCTCCTCCTCCTCCACCACCACCACCATCGCCTCTTTTTCGTCCTTCTTACTCTTCTCCTCCTCTTCCTTAATTATCATCATCGCATTTTTCTTCTCTTCTTATCTTCTCCTCCCTCCTCAACTCTTCCTCTTCCTCCTCCTCCTCCTCCTCTTCTTCTTCTTCTTCTTCTTCTTCTTCTTCTTCTTCTTCTTCTTCTTCCTCTTGTTCTTCTTGTTCTTCTTCTTCTTCTTCTTCTATCCGCTCAGCGATATTACCACCTACACTTCCCAATTTCCATGAGCTGAAACATTTTCAGTAGTCACAACTTGAACACAAAACCTACAATTTTCAGCTTTTATTGGGGAATTCTGGGTATCCAATCTCACTACACTTAAGATGTGCATCTAATCATTTCAACATTACCCCAGGACGTGTGATATCATTTCAACATTACCCCGGGATGTGAGATATCATTTCAACATTACCCCAGGACGTGTGATTCATTCCAACATTACCCCAGAATTTGGGAGAAGTAACCATCTCGTTTCTTCTTTTGTTAATCTGTATATATGATTTCAAAAACAAAAGATAACCCTTGGACCTTATTGAGTGTACACCGCACGATATTTGAGGCGAACATTCTATCTCTTCGGCCACAATCATCCATGAAACAACAACATGAACAAAAAATGTGTCGACAATTGTAGATCGTTCATAAAACTGTAACATTAACGAATGGCAATTGTAGATCATTCATAAAATAGTTACATGAACAAAAGTCAATGGCAATTGTAGACCTGACGTAGTTACTGGTTAAAGATTGTATTTTATTCCACCGCTCACAAAATGCATGTCTGTCACGAGTGTTCTTCTTAACCAAACAGCATCCTGCGTGAGTATGTGAATGATAACAGTTCATCCCCCTGGCTGGAGGGTGCGAGGGCGGGTGGGGAGTGGCAGTGGTTGCGGTCGTGCTGTGGGCGATGGATTATGGGTTATGGATTAACAAATTAGGGAGTGGGAAGTAGCAATTAGATGGTAGGCTGCAGATCTAAGAGTGGATGGCAGAAACGGAGTCAATATGATATTCTTGGAAACGGTGGAAATATGTCTGCCTCTCTACCTACATGTCTGAGTTTATCTTTATCCGTCTATTCAGTTGTCTGTCTGTGTGTATGTATGTCTGTAATCCACTCCTCTAGCTATTGATCCGTCAACCCACAAACCTATCCTCCCCTCCCCTCCATTCCACATCGGTCTCTCCAGTCATCCCGTAACGGCCATAACCGTACACTTACAACACCCAATATTACAATATCCAACTTTTTAATTAATTTTGTTTTTAAACAATGTAGTATATTTTAAAATTCCCTTTCACCACTCCACTCCTCTGTGAGAGTAAAGTTGATTGCGAAACCACTACCCCAAGTATTGATGGATTCTAAAAACGCCGACAGTTTAGCTAAAACCAGCTGCACGATGATTGTTCTATGAATAACATCCCATTTTTTCATCAGCCCTTTCAGTTGGCAAATTGTGGCACTTGAACAGTAAAGTGTTTGTACAAATATTGCCGGGTTAGAGTATAAACAGCCGGTGTGTGTGTGGCCATAGGCGGGAAAACATATTCTAGGATTTCAAGGGAAAATCAAAGAAATGGCAAACGGTTACGTCACTTCTTCGGGGTAATGATTGTTCAAAACAAAGACGTCATAAATAAAATGTTGCACGATTTCTTACCTGGAATATTTCGCTGCATTTCGTCAGGTGCATACTGCAGAGTTATGTATTATGTGAAGTGAAGAAATACGCGATACTTTGGCTGAGAAATGATGTGCTGGTCGCTGATATTGCACGAATGTGTAGAACATAATGCTCTGATATTGCGCGGATGTGTAGAACATAATGCTCTGATATTGCGCGGATGTGTAGAACATAATGCTCTGATATTGCACGAATGTGTAGACTGTAATGTCTGTGTCTGAGGTTCGAGACTTGTGTTAGGGGTCGGTTTTTAGGGATGGTTTGTAGCGTCTTCGTGGTGGAGTTAGAGCTAAAAGTACCCCCGCCCTCACTCCCCCACCCCCACCCACCCCCTATCCCCCATTGCAAATACTACTGTTGGGGTGTACAGTGAATGGCTTTTACCCTTGTCTGATATTTTGATGAAGTTTGTCTGATATTTTGATGAAGTTTATCTGATATTTCGATGAAGTTTGTCTGATATTCTGATTAAGTTTATCTGATATTTTGATTAAATTTGTCTGATATTTTGATGAAGTTTGTCTGGTATTTTGATAAAGTTGTTGACGCCTATTATGCTATTTTTCTCCCAGCTGTTGAAACTCTCCACATATTCTTTCTCTGTCTCCCTCTGCTTCTTTTGTCTGAAAACAATAACGTCTTCATTTCATTTTACTTACTGGATTGGAATGGTTCTGAAGAGAGGGGGGATTGGGTAGATAAATCATGTCACATCTGGGGTTCAAACCCGGGTCACTGCCTTAGTAAAGCAATGGCTCTAACCACAATGTCTTCACAACTGTAAGAGTAGTTGGCCATGACAACATGTAGGGTTACATCATTATGTAAGCGTGTCCCTGACCTTGTCTCACAATCTGACAGTCTGACCGCGCAGAAATATACAAGGAGAAGATGAAGCCATATCCTAGGAAGCAAGGTTATAGAATGGAGACTACACAAGGCTGTAGGCGCTTCTCACGGCATTCAAGGATAGAAGAGGAAAGACTTAACAATCATGTTAACTTGGTTTAGTGTCTCTGTGTGGAAGAGGGGAAATAAAAGCTGTGTGGAACATCTATACCCCGAGATGGAAGAGTACAGTGGCAACTATATTGCTAAATGCTTCTACACCCCAGAGTAGAAGAGGAAAGAATATAGAATATTGCTATGTACCTCTACACCCCAGAGTAGAAGAGGAAAGAATATAGAATTGTTAGGTGCCTCTACACCCCAGAGTAGAAGAGGAAAGAATATCGAATTTCTAGGTACCTCTACACCCCAGAGTAGAAGAGTAAAGAATATAGAATATTGTTAGGTGCATCTACACCCCAGAGTAGAAGAGGAAAGAATATAGAATATTGTTAGGTGCATCTACACTCCATGGTAGAAAAGGAAATACTGTACTACAGAAGACAGCTAGACATAATACGCCTCAGGCAGGGTAGAAGAGGAAAGACTAAACAAGACTGCTGGATGCATCTACACCCCGGGGTAGACGATGAACGATCAAATAAGACTGATAGCTGCTCCACCCCCCCCCCCCTTCGGAGTTAATAAGGAGAGACTAAACACGTCTATGTGGTACCTCAGCGCCCAGGAAAGATGGCAGTCGTCGTTCGACACTTAACTAGTTAAGTTACACTTTCATAATGTGAGGGATTACTTGTGGGCCAGAGAAGTGAGGTTATTGAGTTTGCCTATTTAGTTGTGCCCGTTGTCGTTTGCTTCCTCCGAAATCAAATCTTTCGTCGTGGCGTTGAGTGCGAATCAATACCCAGACTTGTCCTCTGACTTCAGTGGTTATCTAACCTGTCCCTCGATGTCCACCATTTCCTTGTGTAGCAGTGGAAACCGAGTCAATAAGTCCGGGTATGGTCTCCCCTGGGTAGGCTAATTAGAATGACAGATACTGTACAATGCGTTGTTTAACCAGTTTTGCCCCCGTGAGAACCCGTAAACACAAACTGTTTGCTGGTGCTAACTCCCCTTATCTGCTCCAGAGAGTATCGATTGTCTCCCGCTGTCTCAACCTTGGAATTTTCCATTGTTCGTCCACTATGTGAAATGAGTGAAGAATGTGAAAGTTTATTTCACATTTGTCAATTTTCTTTCTTACTCTTGTTCTTTCTGTTTATGTTTCTTTTTCTTTGTCATCTATTTCCGTAAACAGCTGTGACAGCACGATAGATAGCGCGTTGCCTACCTATCGGAGGACTGCTGATTCAATTTCTTGTCAGAAGATGCACCAGTCGGATCCTGGGCGATATGAGTTTCTTCTCTTTTTGTCCTTCGTGTTTCTGTCTTTTGGGTCGTCATTCTTTAGTTCTTTCTTCAAATGATTCTTTATTTATTCACTTCTTCAATATTTCATTTATTTATTAATTTATTGTGTTTGTTTATTTCCTTTCTTCATTTGCACCACACATAGCAAACGTTGACCATAGTCGTTGTACTAGAAGAAGAAGAAGAAGAAGAAGAAGAAGAAGAAGAAGAAGAAGAAGAAGAAGAAAGGAAGAAGAAGAATTGCTTTATTTATTTACTTACTTTATTATTCCTGTCGCTCTTTTATTTATTAACTCGTCTGTATTCTTCTTATTTGTTTGTGACATAAGTGCCATTGTTGATGCTTGAAAGAATAGTGTTTTTCTCAGTATGGGAATACGGACCGCTTGCCCAAGCACTCACCTCATAGCCTACATGTTAATGCTTCGTTATCTGATACACAAAACTGGTGTCTGCGCCTTATTTCTATATGAATGTGTACGCAGAGGCCACTGTTTACGGCTCTATAAACGACAAGCAACTGTCAGACGCAATCCTTCTCCTCTGTGTCTCCATCTTGTCGCGGTTGCCGAGCTTGCGTGTTCAAATGACCTCCCAAGAGCTGTTCCGACGGTAGCGCAGCTACTGGTAAGGTCCCCCATTTCGGACAGGTTAAAGCATAGAGACCAGACGAAGCATACAAACCTGCAGCCCTGTAGTTAGACATCTTGTAGTTACATATCCTTTACATGACGTCGCAGTCAACCCGGGTATCTTTTGGGTTGTTTGTAATTTCTTAGCAAGTTTACGTTCTGTAATTTTCCCAGCTTTCTGAACGACCGGCACTCATACCATTTTATGAAAACCAACGCAATGAGGTCTGCTTCCAATTCGCCAGCAGCTGTGTGAACGGTTTGCGGGATTACGAATTGCATCCGTCAGCCCTTCTCGTTAAGGTAGACTGGGGGTTGCCAAAGGTTAGGGAAAGCAAACCAAAATATATGCTTGTCGAAGTTGGATGTGCTGAGACACACGCTTGACGAAACAGTGCAACGCATGTCACCTTGTGATGTCACAAAACCCCATCTATATTATACTCATCTAATGACACTTCTCCGGTCTCCCTGGCCAAGTAATTAACGACATTGTTCGTAATCCCGTGTATCCACGTGGGGGAAAACAGCAGCTGCGAGAATCGGCAGCGGTTCGCGCCGCCCTGATAACTTACAGGGGTATGTGAGCCTGTCGTTCACAAAGCAATGGTAAACTACTGAACGTAAAACTTGCCTAGTACATCAACAGCAGCTGAAAAATGCTGGTATTGGCTGCTACGTCCTGTAAGGGATGTGCAACATTTTAAAAAATGACACTTCCCGCCACACCTAGCAGCTTCTTGCGTAGCACCGCTGAGAGGTGGCGCGTCACTACCCTCCTTACACTTAAGTCTACCCCCCACCTCTGAGTGTGAACAACCGTCTCGTCTGCCAGTATTGCAGACGACCAGGAAATAGAAATGTTTCTGAATCTGGACTTAGCTGGACTGCACCGGGGTGTACTGGACTATACCAGACTGTACTGTACTGTACCGAGCTGTACTGAGTTGTACCAGACTGTAGACAGAGAGAGGAAAAGCAAGAGAGGACACAATATTGTCTGATACAATCGGATACACGAGACAGCGCCATGAAACACTGGGCTGATATCTTGACAGTTCGGGCTGAGGTGCCCAGTGGGATTCATCTGTATTTTACAGTTTTAAACTTGTTTCTCTAACCCGTTTGTCTGTGTTAGATTGTTTCACATTTTAGGCGTGTTCTCTCTATTGTGTTAGATATAGATTGACTCATTTTGAAGCGTGTTCTCTCTATGTCCAAATGTAGAAGATGAATGATAAAACATATCTCGCAAATTAGCCCGACAAATGTTTGTCACAGTAATTGTATAAGTTGGTGTGGAAGTGTGGTTAATGATAGTAGTTGATGGGTTTGTTGGTTCTGTACACAGATCGCAGATATGAGTGGCGTGGAAGTGTGGTTAATGTTGGTAGTTGGGGGTTTGTTAATAATGTACTGAGATCACAGACATGAGTGGTGTGGGAGTGTGGTTAATGTTGGTAATTGAGGAGTTTGTTGATTCTGTTCACAGATCAAAGATGGCTCGTGCATGCTGAGTAAGAAGACCGGAAGTGACGTAGGTCAGCTGTACAACCAAGGCCTGGTTCAGGTCCACCACTTCGAGATGAAACCTTCCTTAGGTCAGTATTGTTGTTGTTGTTGTTGTTGTTCTTATAGTTGCTGCTGAAGAGGAAGGTGACTATGATGATGATGATGATGATGAAAGTGATGATGATGAATATGATGATGATGATGATGATGATGATGATGATGATGATGATAGTAATGATGATGATGATGAATATGATGGTGATGATGAACATGATGATAATAATGATGATGATAAATATGATGATGTTGATACGGCAATGATAAAGTTTCAGACAAGTACAACTGGGATAATCCACCTAGGAACTTCAACTTGTTAACAAATACCCCATTTTTTGGTGTACACTGGAGAGTGAAAGAAAGATATTGAGGAAGGTAACTGGACAGCTCACCTCCTACAAATGTGATCTATTATAAAGAAACCCTTGATAATATTATTCACCTACACATTATGAAGTAACCTGTTGCAGTTGAAGACAAAAACCTTTCTTTTGTGTTTTCAGACTGTGGAGGAATTATCACCGGGTTGTCTGGGGACTTTGCCAGCCCTGGTTGGCCAAGGAACTACACCCACCACCTCAACTGCACGTGGACAATTCGAGTGCCCGAACATAAGGTGAGTGCTGTCTCTGGCGAGTCGCTTGCTTCCACGCGTTGTGTCTCCTGTGGTTTATTCTCTGTTCTCTCCTGTTCCTTTTATGTTCTTTCTTATGTTCTATTCTATGTTCTCTCTATGTTTTCTTCTGTGTTCTTTTATTTTCTTTTCTATGTGCTTTTCTATATTATCTCCTGTGTACTCTGTCATGCTCTGTCCTATGTTCTCTTCTACGTCCTCTCCTGCATTCTCTGCTATGCTCTCTCCTATTATTCTTTCTCATTGCTCTCTCGTACGTTCACTTTCATGCTCTTTCCTACATTCTCTATGTTCATTCTGATCTTCTATTCTATGCTCTCTCTTGTATGTCCTATACCATGTTTCTCCAATGCTCTCGCATACATTCTCTCCTATGTTTTATCCTGTTTCTCCAATTCTCTCGCCTATGTTGTATCCTGTATTTCTCCCATGTACACATCAGACAAATCAAGGATCGTGTTTGTTGTTTGCAGGTGATCATGTTTACATTCATCCACTTTGAACTGGGCACTCGCTCCGGAAACCCCTGCATCAACAGCAATGACCGACTGCGCATCACGGAACTGACCCCATTAGGGGAAGTGACGTTGTGCGCAAGTCCGCCCATGACCACTTATATCAGCCAATCAAATGTGGTGACCTTCAACTTTAACACTAACGATCATGGAGATGCTCAGGGGTTCAAGGTTGCCTTTAAGGGTGGTAAGTACAATTTTTCGGTAAATATTTGTTAACTTTTGCTGGACAAAACTGGACAAAATAATAATAATAATAGTAATAATAATAATAATAATAACAATAATAATAATAAAGACTAGTCTGAATGTGGATAATAATAGTATCAACCCCACCTTGAAGAAATCATAAGAGGAGTCAGCAGAAGTTGTCGGACTGCTACTGGTACCATAGGTACTGGGACTCTTCGCTGCCTGTTGCAGGTGAGAACGAAGCATGTATGGGAATGTCCCGAGAGCTGTGATCTCAGTTCTTGATGTCACACAACTCAACGCACTAACACAGGGTTTTAACGTGAGGGTGTGGGGGAAACAGGTTGTTTCTGGCTTGCTTCTCATTTTGTGAACATGTTTCACATATTGTGAATTCTGTCCACGGCTGGTGTAGCTGAGGTGGACACTGACAACTGTGCCACTCCACTCAAGTGGCATTTAACGGGATGATAGATAAGGGTGTTGTTGTTATTATTGTTGTTGTTTTGTTTTGTTTTGTTTTTTTGTTATGAAGGTGTTGCTGCTGTGAATGTTTTATCTTCTACTTCTTCTTTCGTTCGCTTGAAATATGTCTATAACTACAATGTCTCTTCTATGAATCTAACAGTCTTTTTTAGTTCACTCAGCGATCCATAGAGTTTATCTATGTTTTATGAAGTTGTTGCTGTTGTGAATGTGTCATGAAGGTGTTGCTGTTGTGAATGTTTCATGAATGTGGTGTTTTCACGAATGTGATGTTTTCATGAATGTGATGTTTTCATGAACGTGATGTTTCCACAGACTGGCCGTGCCGGGCCGTCCTGAGGTCGGACAGGGGGGAGCTGGCTTCTCCTCAATGGCCTGACCAGTACTCACCTGGTCTCAGCTGTGCCTGGACAATACAGGTGAGAGAGAGAGACAGAGAGAGAGAGAGAGAGAGAGAGAGAGAGAGACAGAGAGAGAGAATGAGTGGGAAGATAGTGTGAGAGATGGAGAGAGAGTCGGAGACAGTTAGATTGAGAGAGGAAGTGGGGAGAGAGGGAGAGAGTTAGAGTGAGAAAGAGAGAGAATGACAGAGGGGGGGGGGGGGTATTTGTGAAACAATTCTTCTGTCTGGATTACTGAAATCGGCAAAAGTGAAAAATGGTGGTGATGATGATCGTTATATACAGAACCGAATAACATCTACTTTGTCTTCAATGTTCTTTCTAGCTTTATAATGTGAATTATGTCTGTCTATGCATCTGTCTGTTTGCCAGCCTGTCTGTCTGTTGACTCGTGTTATACATTTTGAATACAGAATGCTCAAAAAGATGATAGTCCTCTTGAATGCATTCTGTTAGCGAGGGATCGGCCAGTGATATACAATTACATGAACCGGAATAAATTCATCGCTAAACACAGGAAACACTGTGAGCATTGCACTGTGGGACAATTAACAAGGGACATAACCGTATCACAGTTTTTAACATGAACTAACAAGGGACATAATCATGTTACACTATTAAACATTCCATTGTGTGAACGACAACCAAGCCGGGACGGTCGCAATGTTTAACATTGCTTGAAGTAATGAATAATAACACAGCATTTAAAATGTGCTTGTTCGGGGGGGGGGGGGGGGATATCAATTAAGGGATAGAACTATGTTACGCCATTGAACAGTGCAACTAGTGAGGGGTTTAACCGTATCATAATATTGAACATTGCTTTGTGTAAGGCCGCGGACTTTTGGCTAAGAGCATTATGTAGTATCTGCACATGATCTGGCCAGGGTCACCAGCAGAGGCGGTCAACCGAGTGACACGCGGGGATGTGGGGACCTGATGGGGCGGCTCTGGCCCCTGGGGAACCACAAACCCTTAGCAAAAATGAACTATATACTTAGAGAGAGAGAGAGAGAGAGAGAGAGAGAGAGAGAATGAGTGGGGATGATTGAGTGAGAGATACAGAGAGAGTTGGAGAGAGTTAGATTGAGAGAGGAAGTGGGGAAAGAGACAGAGAGAGACACAGAGAGAGAGAGAGAGAGAGAGAGAGAGAGAGAGAGAGAGAGAGAGAGAGAAGGTTGGGTGGGGGGGGGGATGCGTTTCATGTACTGTTATATATAATTTCTGCTATATATAAATAAAAATCATATATATATATATATATTTATACGTAGAGTCATTACCCTCTTTGGACAACAATTCCTGACAAATGAATATTCTAACTGTGTCTGACTCGGTTACAGGATTATTAACTTGAGCCAGGTGATGGACCCTAATATAATTTCTCTTCTGGAGTTGAATGGGGTGTGGGGTATAATGGAATGAACCATAACAAGGGGTATAATAACTATATAGTATTTAACATGCCGGTCTCTCTGGCCGAGGGGTTACAACACTTTCTCCGTAATCCCGTTTATCACGCAGTCTTGTAGTGGGCGAGAGCTGGAGGCGGTTCGACCCCCGCTCGTGACTTGCGGGATAACTGAGACGGCCGCTCAGAAAGCAATGGCCAACTACTGAGCGTGATCTTGCCAAGAAGTCAACAGACTGCTGAAAGATGCTGCTGTTGACAGCGATGTCCTGTAAAGGATATGCGAATTTAAACAGTATTTAACATGTTCATTCCAGAGATATCACATAAGGGATACAACCATGCCACACCAGTGAACAGCACAACTAGCCAGGGTTATAACCATGACATAATATTTAATTAACATTGCTTCAACATCAGCGGCGGGTCATTTGGATGCAGCCCGCCTTGGTTGATTTATTAACTATTGTACGATCTAAATATTGAGCACAACCCACTACTGGCAACGCTGATCGTAATCTGGTATGAACCTATGGCCAATCCACGTCAATGCGAAAGCACTAGACTCGAGTTTCGCTCTCGTTTGAGCTCGTCAGTAGTGCATATCCTTGACCGGACCACGCGGCACACGCTGGACACGGCCAGATTATCACAACAGAATATTACAACGTCACCCATTGTAGGCTGTAGCTCAAGATTTGCCCGATCGCCACGACTGACGTCCGGTCCGGTCAAGGATATGCACTACTGACGAGCTCAAACGAGAGCGAAACTCGAGTCTAGTGCTTCCACATTGACGTGGATAAGCTTTAGGTTCATACCAGAATATGATCAGCGTTGCCGGTAGTGGTTTGTGCTCAATATTTAAATCTCAAATCCCGAAACAACCAAATAAATCAATATGGTATGATCATCGGTCGTTTAAGAGGCATTGGCAAACTATTGAACTTGCCTTTGCAAATCATCTTTGTAACAGCAATTATTGACAAGAGACATAACCATGTTTGTATCAACAGGCACCAGAGAATGGGAAGATAACTCTCAAATTCACCAACATAGACCTGGACGGTCAAGGTTTTGGCGCCTGTACTGACCTCCACGACTACGTGGATGTTTACGATGGACCCAGCTCCGCCTCACCCCGCCTTGCCAGGTTGATGCTGATAAGAATTCTGTCATTGTTAGTCTGTTTAAATGTTTTATCTCAAGTTGTGTGATCGTGATGATGCAGTATCTTACATAGAGCTTTAGTACCTAGGCATGACGGGAGCAAACCCAGGGGCCACCTCCTCAACTGATTCATTTGTGGAATGTCTGAGCTTGTCCGGTCTTCGATATGACCGAGCTGAGCTACCGTATAACAATAGATGGTACTGCGTGCTTTCTGTTAGCGCCGAATGTTGGGCTGCATTTACCAAACCCGACACCCCGCATTGTGTCAACGGCTTCGGGTGGAGGAGCACAATTGGGGAGCACCCTGGTGAGAGGAATTGCAACCTAAAGATTAAATGTCATGGCAGGGCAGGGCAGACCAGACCCTAAGCCTTGGTTGGCAACTTATCTAGGATGGAAGCTCCGACAGGCGGATAGATAGAACATTGCTCTCTGGGGCTGGAAGGCAACATAGCAGAGAAACTGGGACACCGTTGATGGCATCAGGAATGTAGTTTCAGGGGGAAATGCAAATAGTAACATGGATGGACAGAAGAACACTTGAAGCAGTCTAAGAAACAGATGGAAATCGAAATTTGTTGTAATAAATTAGATATAGGCAATCAATGTTTGTTGTGCATGTTATGAGGAGACATAAACTTGAAAGCTTGGCGACAGCTGTCAAATTAGATGGGAAGAGAGCAGGAAGATGGCAAAGATCGCCCATTGACATAGTACATGCTGATGATAATACAGATGGTGATAATAATAATGATGATGATAGTATTGATAATAATGATGATAATAATTGTAATGATAATGATGATGATCGACGGCGATGATGATAATGATGATGTAAGAAATATACAAGACCACGAAGACACGGTTTTCTATACATGTTAAAGTGGAAGAAAACTATGTGTGTGTGTGTGTGTGTGTCCAAGTCTGTGTGTGAGTGAGTGTGAGCACTCGTGCGTGTGCGCATGTGTGTGGGTGTGTATGTGTGACCTGTATCTCCATCTAACCACTACATTATCTCCCTTGTCCAGGTTCTGCAGGCATGAATCTCCCGCCGCCATCCTTTCCACCAGCCACGCCCTATTTGTCATCTTTAGATCGGACGGCTACATGCAGCGCACCGGCATCCATGCCAGCTACGACTTCATCCTCCCTACCACCATCGCCCCACCAACAACAACAATTATTACCACAGCTAAAGCAGGTTTCCACGACTACAGCGATGACAATGACAGACCCGAGTCCTTGAGTGCCCAGTTTGTGGAGCCTAGATATGAGAGAGAGGGCGCCAACATCAACTTTACTCGGGACGAGCTGAATTTCGGTAAATAATGATAGAACTTTGTCGCCAATGGTTGTTTAGTACAGACAGACAATGACAGAACTTTGTCGCCAATGGTTGTTTAGTACAAACAGACGGACAATGACAGAACTTTGTCGCCAATGGTTGTTTAGTACAGACAGACGGACAATGACAGAACTTTGTCGTCAATGGTTGTTTAGTACAAACAGACGGACAATGACAGAACTTTGTCGTCAATGGTTGTTTAGTACAGACAGACAATGACAGAACTTTGTCGTCAATGGTTGTTTAGTACAAACAGACGGACAATGACAGAACTTTGTCGTCAATGGTTGTTTAGTACAAACAGACGGACAATGACAGAACTTTGTCGTCAATGGTTGTTTAGTACAAACAGACGGACAATGACAGAACTTTGTCGTCAATGGTTGTTTAGTACAAACAGACGGACAATGACAGAACTTTGTCGTCAATGGTTGTTTAGTACAAACAGACGGACAATGACAGAACTTTGTCGTCAATGGTTGTTTAGTACAAACAGACGGACAATGACAGAACTTTGTCGTCAATGGTTGTTTAGTACAAACAGACGGACAATGACAGAACTTTGTCGTCAATGGTTGTTTAGTACAAACAGACGGACAATGACAGAACTTTGTCGTCAATGGTTGTTTAGTACAAACAGACGGACAATGACAGAACTTTGTCGTCAATGGTTGTTTAGTACAAACAGACGGACAATGACAGAACTTTGTCGTCAATGGTTGTTTAGTACAGACAGACAATGACAGAACTTTGTCGTCAATGGTTGTTTAGTACAAACAGACGGACAATGACAGAACTTTGTCGCCAATGGTTGTTTAGTACAGACAGACAATGACAGAACTTTGTCGCCAATGGTTGTTTAGTACAAACAGACGGACAATGACAGAACTTTGTCGCCAATGGTTGTTTAGTACAGACAGACGGACAATGACAGAACTTTGTCGTCAATGGTTGTTTAGTACAAACAGACGGACAATGACAGAACTTTGTCGTCAATGGTTGTTTAGTACAGACAGACAATGACAGAACTTTGTCGTCAATGGTTGTTTAGTACAAACAGACGGACAATGACAGAACTTTGTCGTCAATGGTTGTTTAGTACAAACAGACGGACAATGACAGAACTTTGTCGTCAATGGTTGTTTAGTACAAACAGACGGACAATGACAGAACTTTGTCGTCAATGGTTGTTTAGTACAAACAGACGGACAATGACAGAACTTTGTCGTCAATGGTTGTTTAGTACAAACAGACGGACAATGACAGAACTTTGTCGTCAATGGTTGTTTAGTACAAACAGACGGACAATGACAGAACTTTGTCGTCAATGGTTGTTTAGTACAAACAGACGGACAATGACAGAACTTTGTCGTCAATGGTTGTTTAGTACAAACAGACGGACAATGACAGAACTTTGTCGTCAATGGTTGTTTAGTACAAACAGACGGACAATGACAGAACTTTGTCGTCAATGGTTGTTTAGTACAGACAGACAATGACAGAACTTTGTCGTCAATGGTTGTTTAGTACAAACAGACGGACAATGACAGAACTTTGTCGCCAATGGTTGTTTAGTACAGACAGACAATGACAGAACTTTGTCGCCAATGGTTGTTTAGTACAGACAGACGGACAATGATAGAACTTTGTCGTCAATGGTTGTTTAGTACAAACAGACGGACAATGACAGAACTTTGTCGTCAATGGTTGTTTAGTACAGACAGACGGACAATGATAGAACTTTGTCGTCAATGGTTGTTTAGTACAAACAGACGGACAATGACAGAACTTTGTCGTCAATGGTTGTTTAGTACAGACAGACGGACAATGACAGAACTTTGTCGTCAATGGTTGTTTAGTACAAACAGACGGACAATGACAGAACTTTGTCGTCAATGGTTGTTTAGTACAGACAGACGGACAATGACAGAACTGTCGTCAATGGTTGTTTAGTACAGACAGACAATGACAGAACTGTCGTCAATGGTTGTTTAGTACAGACAGACAATGACAGAACTGTCGTCAATGGTTGTTTAGTACAGACAGACGGACAATGATAGAACTTTGTCGTCAATGGTTGTTTAGTACAGACAGATGGACAATGACAGAACTTTGTCACCAATAGTAGTTATGTACAGACAATAACAGCACTTTGTCGCCAATGGTAGTATTGGTACAGACAGAAAGGTAAAAACACTTACAGACAATGTTGGCACTTTTTGACAAGTGGTAGTTTAGTGCAGATAGACAGACAATAATAGCACTTTGTGATGACCAGTGGTAGTTTAGTACAGACAGACAATAACAGCACTGTCACCAATGGTTTAGTACAGGCAGACATACAGACAGACAATGAAAGCACTTTGGGACCAGTGATAGTTAAGTACAGACAGACAGACAGACATGAGTGGATGGATGAAAGATTGGATGGACAGATCGATGGATGGATGGGTGGACAGATTGGTGGATGGATGGATGGATGGATGAAAGATTGAATGGACAGATCGATGGATGGATGAAAGATTGGATGGATGGGTGGACAGATTGGTGGATGGATGGATGGATGAAAGATTGGATGGACAGATCGATGGATGGATGAAAGATTGGATGGATGGGTGGACAGATTGGTGGATGGATGGATGAAAGATTGGATGGACAGATCGATGGATGGATGAAAGATTGGATGGATGGGTGGACAGATTGGTGGATGGATGGATGGATGGATGAAAGATTGGATGGACAGATCGATGGATGGATGAAAGATTGGATGGATGGGTGGACAGATTGGTGGATGGATGGATGGATGGATGAAAGATTGGATGGACAGATCGATGGATGGATGAAAGATTGGATGGATGGGTGGACAGATTGATGGATGGATGGATGAAAGATTGGATGGACAGATCGATGGATGGATGAAAGATTGGATGGATGGGTGGACAGATTGGTGGATGGATGGATGGACAGATCGATGGATGGATGGGTGGACAGATTGGTGGAAGGATGGATGGATGAAAGATTGAATGGACAGATCGATGGGTGGATGGATGGATGGATGGATGAAAGATTGGATGGACAGATCGATGGATGGATGAAAGATTGGATGGATGGGTGGACAGATTGGTGGATGGATGAGTGGATGGATGAAAGATTGGATGGACAGATCGATGGATGGATGAAAGATTGGATGGATGGGTGGACAGATTGGTGGATGGATGGATGAAAGATTGGATGGACAGATCGATGGATGGATGAAAGATTGGATGGATGGGTGGACAGATTGGTGGATGGATGAAAGATTGGATGGACAGATTGATGGATGGATGAAAGATTGGATGGATGGGTGGACAGATTGATGGATGGATGGATGAAAGATTGGATGGACAGATCGATGGATGGATGAAAGATTGGATGGATGGGTGGATGGATGGGTGAAAGATTGGATGGACAGATCGATGGATGGATGAAAGATTGGATGGATGGGTGGACAGATTGGTGGATGAAAGATTGGATGGATGAGTGGACAGATTGGTGGATGGGTGGATGGATGATAGATTGGATGGATGGATGGATAGATGACCAAATCTTCACGAATGTCCACCGCCTCACAACAAATTATCTTGCCTCCAGGTGTTGAAGGAGGAGAATTCTACCAGCCCCGCCTGCCCACGGAAGAGGAACCACTGGAACCCACCACCTACGTCACCATCTTGTGGATTGTCCTTGTGTCCCTGTTGCTAATGACAACCGTCCTATCTCTGGTCCTGGTCGTCATCTGTAGACACAACAGGTCAGTTGCTGTTCAGTACAACACAGTGATACTTTCTTTCTTTCTCTCTTTCTTTCTTTCTTTGTTTCTACCTGTCTGCTTGCCTTTCTTTCTTTCTTTCTTTCTTTCTTTCTTTCTTTCTTTCTTTCTTTCATTATTTCTTTCTTTCTTTCTTTTTTCCTACCTGTCTGCTTGTCTGCCTTTCTTTCTTTCTTTCTTTCTTTCTTTCTTTTTGTCGTTCTGTTTGTCTGTCTTTCTTTCTTTCTTTAAGAATCTTTATCTGTTTCTCTGTCCTTTACTTTCTTTTATTAATGTTAATATATGTATGTATATCTGTCTGTCTGTCTGTCTGTCTGTCTGTAGCATCACTATAACTCGTCACCATGGACGAGGTAACACCATTAAATTATGTCCACAATGCTTCTTCTTTTTCTTTTTCCTCTTCTTCTTTGTTCACTTTCAGATGTCTATATGAATTAGTGCAAAGAATGCAGCAGTCAACTTGAGCTTGTTGATATCCCCATATATTATCTCCTCAAATTGAGCGCTTGTAGATCAAATAGCTTTCTCTGTTCTGCATGTCCTGGAAAGCACTGCAACAAAAGTTTAGTCGCCATTCCACCAGTTCTACAATTACTTCTTCAGTATAGAACGATCCTCAGTGATGAAGTTGTTTTTGTTTACTTTCATTTTGCATTATGAGGAATCCATTCCTTTCCTCGTTAATATCATTCTCTTGTTTTGTTTCATTTCAGACTGCGCTTAGAGAAGAAGAAGGCTTTGGAGAAATATGCATCTAACAGAGAGGAGAGTGCCTCCCTGTATGATAAAGAGGGCTATCCTGTGTTGACAGATAAATTGTAAGTGAGAGAGGAAAGGGAGGAAGTAAACAAAGAGATAATGGGAGAAATTAATTAGGAAAGAATTCATTGAAAGATAGAAGGGGGGAAATTAACATGGGGATAATGGGAGAAATTAATTAGGAAAGAATTCATTGAAAGATAGAAGGGAAGAAATTAACATGGGGATAATGGGAGAAATTAATTAGGAAAGAATTCATTGAAAGATAGAAGGGAGGAACTTAAAATGGAAACAATGGAAGAAATTAATTAGGAAAGAATTCATTGAAAGATAGTAGGTAGGAAATTAACATGGGGATAATGGGAGAAATTAATTGGGAAAGAATTAATTGAAAGATAGTAGGTAGGAAATTAACATGGGGATAATGGGAGAAATTAATCAGGTAAGGATTAATTGAAAGAAAGAAGGGAGGAACTTAAAATGGAGATGATGGAAGAAATTAATTAGGAAAGGATGAATTGAAGAAGTACAACTAGAAACAAATGAATAATGGTTGGGTGAAGAAAGAAAGGAAGATAAAGAAATGAGACATTCCAGGGTATATGTTTATCTGTCTGTATGTCTGTTCATCTAGCTATCTGCCAGTTTGTTTGACTTTAAATCTGGTTGTCTTCATCCATGTATCTGTCAGTCTGTCTGTTTTATTTGTCTGTTTCTCTGTCTTCCAGTTTGTCTGACTGCCTATCTGGCTGTTTATCTGTCTGTCTGTCTGCCTGCCTTCTTGCATGCCAGGTCTGTCTGTCTCTCTATATGATCATTTATCTCTCTGTCTGCCTGCCTGCTTGCATGCCAGTCTGTCTGTCTCTCTGTATATGCCCATGTATCACTATGTATGTCTGTCTGCCTGCCTGTCAAGCTGTCTGTCTCTCTGTATGATTATTTGTCTCTCTGTCTGCCAGTTTGTCTGTCTGTCTCTCTATATGCCAATGTATCACTATGTCTGTCTGCCAGCCTGTCAGTCAGTCTGTGTCTCTATATGAATATTTATTTCTCTGTCTGCCAGTTTGCTATATGAATATTTATTTCTCTGTCTGCCAGTTTGTCTGTCTGTCTGCTCATTTGTCTCTTTTTAAAATAAGTTAGTTGCATATCCTTTTACAGGACGTTGCAGTCAACCCCAGGAAGTTTTCTTTTTCTGTTTGTGATCTCTTGGCAAGTTTTACGTTCAGTAGGTTGCCATTGCTTTCTGAACGACTGGCACTCATTTCATTTTATAAAACCCAACACAAGGCAGTCTGCTGCCGAATTGCCTGCAGCTGTGTTTCAAACACAGTACGCGGGATTGCGAACTGCGTCCGTAACTTCTTCACCAGGGAGCTGGCATTTGTCTTTTTACACACCCATTTATCTCTCTGTCTGTCTGTCTGTCTGTCTGTCTGTTCATTTGTCTCTGTATATGCCCATGTCTCTCTGTCTGTCCTCCAGTCTTTCTGTCTGTGTACATATATAATACATATATAACATGTTCACCTTTCTTTCTCTCCAGCAAGCCACCAAGACAGTTTGAAGACGACCTTGACTCCTACAGGTGAGTAGAGTTACCGCCCTTGTCTGCCGGCTCAAGTCTACAAATTATTGTTTATATCTGTTTGTTTGGGGGGGGGGGGGGGGGAGAGGGTTGTATTTGGTGAGGAGGGGTTGGGTTGTGTCTAGGGGGGGGGGGGGGGGGGGGAACCAGAGAATCTGGACGACACTCAGGACTGAGAGAAAAGTGAAATGTGTCTGGTGTGAGGGGGAACCAGAGAATCTGGACGACACTCAGGACTGAGAGAAAAGTGAAATGTGTCTGGTGTGAGGGGGAACCAGAGAATCTGGACGACACTCAGGTCTCAGAGAAAAAGCCAAACAGACACATAATCAGACCTCTGCTGGTATCATTAGTATTGGGACTCTTTGCTGGTGTTGCAGATGAGGACGGAGCATGTAGAGTACTCGGGACGAATGCTGTAATGTGTGACTAAATTCTACTCTGTGTGGGGGAGTGAGTAGGGGAGTGGTGGTTTGTTTGGATGTAAGGGGAATGTAAGTGTGGGTGTGTTAAATTGCTTATACATGTCAATACAAACAAAACAACAGATAGACTTACTAAGATTTTTAATGGTGCAGATGTATTGGATGAAGAACTAAAAGCAAAGAAGAAGAAGAAGAAAAAAAAAAAAAACCAGAAGAAAGAGAGGGAGAAGAAGAACAAGAATAAGAAGAAACAAAACCAAGAAGAAAGATAGGGAGAAGAAGAGCAACAACAACAATAAAAAACAAGAAGGCAAGCAACAATAAAGCAATATAATGTACAGTAAAGTGTCTCCTTTCATGATGTCTGTTGTCAATGATACATGACTTTATTGCCTGTGTCTGCTTGTTGCATTCCAGAATCACCTTCACATAACAATAACAAAAATCTCTGCTTTCATCAACAGGCAACTGTCAACAGAACCAGAAAACATTTCATTCTCCAACCCACTCTATCGGGCCATTAAAATCCCGGAACCTAGACCAAGTGAAGTAACTATCATTTCAGAGGTACTTTCTGACAGCGGATGTAGCACAACCAGCGTGGGACAAGACAGCCAGAAATACCTTATAACTTGCTGAGTGCTCACCTTTTCACCAGTTTCATATAACAGACACTGAACAGTGATAACAAATATAGCTTATCATTGCAATTATGTAGATGAACAGCCATGACACTTTCATATATACAGCAGTGAGGCTAAAGACTTTTCTGTACTGTAGTGAGATGGTAGTGAGGCAATGGGAAACAAAAGTGGATACATTTACAGAGCTTCGTATACAGAAACTGTGAGACATTATCAACAGAGCTTCGTTTACAGAAACTTTGAGACATTATCAACAGAGCTTTGTTTACAGAAACTGTGAGACATTATCAACAGAGCTTCGTTTACAGAAACTGTGAGACATTATCAACAGAGCTTCGTATACAGAAACTGTGAGACATTATCAACAGAGCTTCGTATACAGAAACTGTGAGACATTATCAACAGAGCTTCGTTTACAGAAACTGTGAGACATTATCAACCAATCCTGATGTTACAGCATACAGGACATGCCCATACATGCTTCATCTCATTACGAAGATGTCAAAGAGTGGGTTATTTTGTAGTTCAAATGGCAGTTGGTTATGATTACACCTTTGTCCATTACCACGGTTTTTTACAGTATGCTATTGCAACAAAACAGCTGGACGCTTTGTACAAATGAGAATCAGTAAGGGTAGTAATCTGTGTTCAAATGAGCTTCAGTAATGACAGTAATCTGTGTACAAATGAGCTTTAGTAAGGACAGTAATATTTGTACAAATGAGCTTTAGTCAGGACAGAAATCTGTGTATACATGAGCTTCAGTAAGTACAGTAAGTGTGTACAAATCAGCTTCAGTAAGACTGTGTACAAACCATCATCACTGAGGACAGTACACCGTGTACATTCTCCTTCATGATATAGGTAGCACTTGTCGCTGAACACCTAAATCCACAAAATACATGGCAGGAACCCCAAACCCTGCCAGCCAAATCCTCCACAAAATGACCTTGCAGACAGCGCACCAGATTCAAGATTTTCAATTTCATGGAATAGACTTTACTCCTATGCTAACCTGTTCAATTATATTAGTGTTCTCTGCTATCCAATCCTTCCAATGAAACAGTAGTTTGCAGAGGCCATTGCTATTCATATAGCAAAGCTAACTTATCTAAGACATGCTATTTTTAACTAGAACGAGACTGTAAAGGGGAAGTAATGAACCAAAGTGCTACTTATGTAACTACTGTAAAATTCAAACTATTTCCCAAGGAGGAATAGGTGGCCTGTCTGTCCAAGCATTGAGTCCAGGCGTCGAACTTGTGTCCGACCGAGTTCATGACATTTCCTGCTCAGTTCGCTATCATTTTCCCAAAATAATTTAAATTGTATACCATAGTAATTTTAAAGTGATTATCATTTTGTTTTATTTACACAAAGTTGGCTTTCCTATATGGTTAGCAGTGATCTCTGCAAACTACTGTATAATTGCAAAGGTACTGGTTGGTTGTTTGGTGAATCATCTGGTAGACTGAATTTGAACATTTAAGTCTGATGCATTCACGTTCTTGTTGTTTGGGCCTAGACAAGAACTTGTGTCTATCGCAGTGAGGATTGTGTGAAGACTGTGTTCACAACCTGCTACCAAAACGCCATCTCAGTGGTGGCCATGCTGCAAAGCAACCCTTCCCCTCTTCAAGATCAGAAACCAGCAGGGTGAGCAAGGCCTCTGCTGGGTGGGGTTAGGCCTGGGTTTGTCATGTGACCTCCGCAGGTTTGAGCTATTTCATTGTCAGCTGACTCAGACTCCTTGCCCTTGATTGGTTGCTTGCAAAAATAACCAAATGCTTGCTGTTGAATGGTTGCTTGCAAAAATAACTAAATGCTTGCTGTTGATTGATTGCTTGCAAAAATAACTAAATGCTAGCTGTCGATTGGTTGCTGGCAAAAATAACCCAACACTTGCTATTGATTGGCTGGCTGCAAACACCAAAGGACCAATGCTCATTGTGACTTGTGAACTTGTGTTTCAATCAAATTTAATTTCTAAATCATCGACAAAGACAGGAGCAACTATGGTTATACGAATATACGGAACATAATGTGCATAAACAAATTATTCCTTTTTGTTGTTTTAATTTCTAGAAGCTTCCAGAATATTTATTTCATCCATTTCCTTTCATTGTTTTCTTTTATATTTATGTGTGCTTGCTAATGACTGTATATTTGGGTCTAAAATATTGTTCAAGACATTTGTACATATATATTTTATATACCCTTGTGTAGCATTGCTACATGATCATAAATGTTGCGTTGTGATAAATCCTTTCAATTACATTTCATAGACCAGGGAGTTTCCAAACTGATGCTTGAGATCTGGTATGATCTGCAATACATATTTTATATTGAAATTATAGTTAGTAATAATAATTGTGGGTGGAATAGAATGAATTCTATTCAAGAGAATCAACGAATGAACCAATTTTATTTTCAAAGGGTTCAGAATTGGGCATTCAGGCCCATCTGACATTCATTCTGACTTTCTGATCTCTGCTCTCATACATGAATTCATTCATACATCACTTATGAAGCTAATATTAGACATAAAAGAACAATATGCATTAAATGCATGGCAAATGTGCAATAATTAATATAACATGACTCAGTAAAATTAATTCTTCACAGAGCAATTATAATTAGCTGTGGTAAATGTAAGGTACCACAGTTAGGAGAATATTTATTATACTAGTTGTTGAGATAATTATTATTTTTTTGTAAGGGAGCATGTAGTCTGTACTGAGATAGTGTTCAAATAGGTTGCTATTGTATGTATAGGGATTGGTGGTGTCTTTGATTTCTTGTGGAAGATTATTCCACGGCTGAGCTGTGGAGTACACTAAGCTTGTTTTGTATAAGTCTATCCCAGACAGAGGAAGACAGAGAAAGATGTATGTGGAAACCTTACACAAATAGGCAAAAACTAACAATGTAAACAAGATCAATTATATCCAAATATAAGAGGATAGAGAGGATCCAGATTACTGATTACTGCATCAGGCTTGGCTGCTGAAACAAGAATAACTGACAAGGATAATTAATAGGATCATTAATATCAACAAGCTCAAGTTAATGCTGCTTTCTTTGGACTTATTAATGTGAATGTCTGAGTGTGTAAAGTGAAGAAAAATCATTATCAGGAGAAATAAGCTTTTCGAGGATTATGGAAAAACAGCAGGAGAAAGACATTTGGAATCTTGGCTCAACTAATCTCTCTCCCCACTCCCAGAAAACACACATTTGCATGATGGAGAAAGACAACTTCTGATGGTCAGAAGCCCCCTGCAGTATTGGCAAAATCAACCAACTACAGACAAGTCAACAGAGAGCTTGGTGTGTAGTAGTTGATGGCTGGTGTTCTACTGGGAGATGACAGACAGGAGAAGATGAGAGATGTGAGCCAATGAGTGCCAGTTGATTTATTTCTCACAATCTTCCAATGGCTTCAGACTCCCCAGTAATGTGGTGTTTCTGTGAAATATCACCTGAACTGGGCCTGTGCTTCAGAGTGGATGCAGGGCAAAAGCATAAAAGGACCACTTAAACTGATGTTTTCATTTCCACTTTTGTCTCCAGGACTATCCCCAACTTACCTCATTTATGTGTCTCTTTATGTAAGAATAATTTATTTTCAGGGATTCTTAAAGCACGGGTCATGAGCCCCTGTCAGTCATGTAACATTGGATGAGAGTTGCAGTTGTGTTATTTATATAACTCTAAATGGTCTAAGTATTTATTTTGTGAGGCTTTGAAAAATTGTGTTCGATACAAATGCATACCCGGTGAAAAAATGTGTGAGAATCCCTGCTATGTATTATGTCAGTTTATATTTACGTGTAGTGGGATTAGAAAAACAGAATATGATACCCTGAAAATGATGTTGCTGAAACGAAAAATTAGAGAATGTTTTTGTTTGTTTAACTCAGGCCTAAGTTAATTAACAATCTTATTGATTCTGCAGAGTGCTTGCTTTTCTATCTCCAATATTGGAGATCCCCCATTGTGAGTGCTTCCTTTTTATCTTTCTCCAAAAAAATCGAGATGGCACGGTGTGAATGTTTCCTTTTCCTATCTCTACAATATGAGACTGGAAAATGTCATATTTTCCTCTGTGTAAAAGCTGCTTCCTCTTCTTCTTTTGTTCGCTTGAAATGTTTCTATATCTGCAGTGTTGTGTGAATTTGTTTGGAGGCTAAACTTAAATTAAGACGGAACTAAACTGTGATTGATATATTAACGTTTGTGATATATTTGTTTATGTTTGTTTCTTGGTTCGTCAATGTATTTATTTATGCCGGCTGATACGTGTATTTTACATATTTATTTGCTAATTGTATATATTTATATCTTGTCTGTAAAAGTCGTATGTATGAATTCACTCACATGTACACATCATACACATGCATACACACACACACATACAAATCACACACACACATACACACATATACATCACACAAACACATTACAAATCACACACACACACTCCGTGTGTTGCTCCCATGTGTTGCCGGGGCCCGTAAGGGAAGCAAAGAATAGCAACACTGCAGCCTACCACGCATGTCGTAAGAGGCGACTAAGGAGGCTTGATGGTTCCGTCGCCCTGCTACTGAGTGAGTGAGTGGCGCTGTAAGTTTCGTGTGAAATGCTTTTGAATCTGCCCGAGGTTTTTTTTGGAACGTGACTGCATGTTCGGAGCGATGGCAGATGGCTATGTCCCAGAGTTGACCGGTTTTTTCCTTATGCAGAAATGCGTGGCTGCTGGGCTTCTGGTTGACTGCCACTACCATCGACGATGAACTGTATTTCGTGGACTGTGTGGGTGAACATCTAGGAAACATCCAGATGGGAAAATGACAGCCGATTCCATCAGAAATGAACTGGGTGTTTTGTGGGGGACTATTGTGTTGACATTCTGGTGGCGGATTATGCACAGTGTATCTGTGCGGGCTGTTGTTTGTCGAAACTCCTGTCTTTTCCACTTTTCACATTGGGCAGTGGGGAGCATTTTGTATGATATTCACTGGCACAGGAACGGAGCATAATGGGGACGACCCGTTGCTGTGAAGTTGGAACTGCGACTAACTAACTAACTAACTAACTAACTAACACACACACACACACAACACACACACACACACAGGGCTGAGTAAAGGACGGAAGGTTGGATACCAATGTGTATGGGTGTATGGATGAACAGCTTGATCATGCAGACAGACAGACCAACATGAATGGGTAGAAAAATATAATAGAATAATACAGACAGACATAGATGGGTATGTCGAAAAACAGATGAGATAGAATGATAGACATTGATAAAAGAAAGAAAATAACAGAGAAAGAGAGAATAAAAGACAGACAGACAGACAGAAACGCTACTCTGTATTGCCTTGAAGAGCTGAGATAACCAACCATTAATGTTGACATATATGTAGCATGCTATCTGAGCCAGTAAGCTAGATCTTCCCTGCTATGTGATGCAGGCTATAAGTTTCAAATAACGTCTTATGGTGGAATAATCAAACTGTAAAGTTGATGCAGCCAGCTTGTCAACGGGCACTTTATGGATAATATGTAGTGCAAAGAACAATCATCAAGTTAGATAGTTGATGTAGTCGCCTGATTACTAAAATAAAATTGATGTAATTGACTGAGTAGTATAATCAAGTTATAAATGTGATGTGGTAGGAGTATTGACACTCAAGTTATAAATTTGATGTGGTAGACACCTGGATTGACAGAATTACAACAGACTCACCAAGTTATAAATTTGTGATGGGTTGAATGATTTATACCATGTAAATATGATAAAATAATTAATTTATATTAATTTATATATTTATTATTGTTTGTTATACCTTCCGTGAATGTTATTATTATGTATTTTCTACAAGAAACTTGTTATGTTGACCATATTGATATTGATATATTATTAATGTCATTGTCCATGTTGAATTATGAACATTAAAGTGAATTTTTATCTATAAATTTGTGTTAAAGTTAATGGTCTTGTAACAGTAGAGTTTTATGAGAGACTAGCTGACCCGGCCCGGCTTCACCCAGGCCCTGGAGGGGATCTATCTATCTATCAGTCTGTCTGTCTGCTTGTTTGTCTGTCTGGCTGACCCGGCCCGGCTTCACCCAGTCCCTGGTGGGGAGCATCTCATTTAATGCATATAAGTAGTCATATAAGCTCCCGTTCCCGACTATCTGTCTGTCTGTCTGTCTGTCTGTCTGATCCGACCCGGCTTCACCCAGTCCCTGGTGGGGAGCATCTCATTTAATTCATATAAGTAGTCAAATAAGCTCCCGTTCCCGACTATCTGTCTGTCTGTCTATCTATCTGACCCGGCGTGGTTTCGCCCAGCTCCTGGCGCACAGTAACTTAAAAGAATGTCCTTCCACACACCATCCATTATTTTTTAATGAAAACTGTTTTCAATCACCTGCATGACTGTAGATAACTTCTTTAAGCATAAAAAGATGGGTTACAATGTTATGCATTATGCATTATTTTTATGAAAACTTTGTGAAAATGCCTTAAAGATTATATCATTATTTATTATAACTCATATGCCTGTAAATAACTATAGAGAAAGAGTTTAACAATAGTGCAAGTAATTCCAACAATATGACTATAAAGTATATAGAAATGTTATTAAAAGTTATGCCCCTTGAAATAACTTTTCTAGAGTGAAGTCCCCCTACTATATAGAAATTATATAATGAAATATTAAATTTTACACTAAGAAACTATTACAGTTGGTTGCACAGGAATGAAAGGAAGACGTGTAGAAAATTTCATCTCAATCGGATGTACCGTTATCGAACGCATAAAGGACGGACGGAAATACATACATTGTGTTTTATATATATAGATTCGACAGGTTCCTGAGGTTTTAGTGAGGTTCAAGTTAGATTCTGAGAGGTTACAGAAATGTGTCAGATGTTACACAGGGGTTCTGAGAGTTTTAAGTTAGATTATGAGAGGTTACAGAAATGTGTCAGATGTTACACAGGGGTTCTGAGAGGTTCAAGTTAGATTATGAGAGGTTACAGAAATGTGTCAGGTGTTACACAGGGGTTCTGAGAGGTTCAAGTTAGATTATGAGAGGTTACAGAAATGTGTCAGGTGTTACACAGGGGTTCTGAGAGGTTCAAGTTAGATTATGAGAGGTTACAGAAATGTGTCAGATGTTACACGGGGGTTCTGACAGTCCGTTCACCTTGTGGGTTCCAGACAAGAGAGAGTCTCGTTGTACTATCCTCCAGTCTCTGTGCGTCCTTCCCTCACCTCTTGACTCACCAGGATTTGTACAGTTCTCCCCATGAGCTCTACATTGGTGATTCTGTTGTACCATTTTTAGTCTCACTATTCTGCACAACCAGTCCACACACTGGACACGAAGCCATAAGCTAGTGGTAAGCCTACCTGTGCCGGATCTGTGGCGTAGGATTTCTAACGTAATTCGTAATCCTGCATACCGCCTTGTGTTGGTTTCCATACAATAGTATTAGTACTGGTCGTTCAGACAGCAATGGCAAACTGCTGAACGTGAACTTGCCCAGAAATCCCAAACAGCCACCCAAAAAAAAACCCGTGTAAGTTGACTGCGACATTCTGTAAAAAATTAACAAATAGCTTTTAATGCTACCCGTGGATTTCTGCACAGACTCAATCAACTTTCTACGTATGCAGCACGGTCGTGTCTTCTTTAGCAAGAAGGCTGTGTCATGGACGCAGGAAAACTGGCCAACTAGCCATGAACTGAGGTGATCAGCCCTCATACTCTTCAGAAATTCTTAGGACAGGGACCGGGCACTTATGAACTTATGAGTGCAATCATGATAGACCGTTTTGATAAACTCAAATCTGCTTAGAGCTACAGTTGAAAAACGTAAATGTACTTATACATACCAAAGGCGCATGGGGCAGATGGTGGTAGACTTATATTTGTATAGATTTAACGACAGTAAGTGGCTGATGTGCTGGGTAAGTGGTTGATGTGCTGGGTAAGTGGCTGATGTGCTGGGTAAGTGGCTGATGTGCTGGGTAAGTGGCTGATGTGCTGGGTAAGTGGCTGATGTGCTGGGTAAGTGGCTGATGTGCTGGGTAAGTGGCTGATGTGGTGCGTAAGTGGCTGCTGTGATAGGTATCACACCCGCCGCCTTTATTTCCCAAGGCAGTCCCTGGTACCATGTTAGGCTGGGTCAACCCGGCAGCTCGGTCCAACTTTTGTAGAATTCCAAGCGTCCTGATGTGGTGATCCCAAGATTACGGGTGCTGCGGGCGAACAGAGCTACAGGGCAAAACACAGGGTCGAGGTCACTTCACAGTTGTGATATCTTGTACAGGGCAAAACACAGGGTCGAGGTCACTTCACAGTTGTGATATCTTGTACAGGGCAAAACACAGGGTCGAGGTCACTTCACAGTTGTGATATCTTGTACAGGGCAAAACACAGGGTTGAGGTCACTTCACAGTTGTGATATCTTGTACAGGGCAAAACACAGTGTCGAGGTCACTTCATAGCTCTGACACGTTGTATACAGAGAGAGAGAGAGAGCTACAGGGCAAAACACAGAGTCGAGGTCACTTCTTCTTCTTCTTCTTCTTCTTCAGCGTTCCGAGCCATTGAGGTTCTTTGCTGCAAATACAATCCGTCTCCATTCGTCTCTCTTCACAGTTGTGATATCTTGTACAGGGCAAAACACAGAGTCGAGGTCACTTCACAGTTGTGATATCTTGTACAGGGCAAAACACAGAGTCGAGGTCACTTCACAGTTCTGACATGTTGTATAGAGCTACAGAGTATAACATTCAGCCGGGTTAATTGAACTGTTGTATGATGTTTTATAGAGTTAGCGGTTTCCTGTTTTAAAGAGATAGCTGTATCAGTAACTGTCTACTGTTTTATAGAGATAACTGTCTCAGTAACTGTTTCCTGTTTTATAGAGATAGCTATATCAGTAACTGTTTCCTGTTTTATAGAGATAACTGTCTCAGTAACTGTTTCCTGTTTTATAGAGATAGCTATATCAGTAACTGTTTCCTGTTTTATAGAGATAACTGTCTCAGTAACTGTTTCCTGTTTTATAGAGATAGCTATATCAGTAACTGTTTCCTGTTTTATAGAGATAGCTGTCTCAGTAACTGTTTCCTGTTTTATAGAGATAGCTATATCAGTAACTGTTTCCTGTTTTAAAGAGATAGCTGTCTCAGTAACTGTCTACTGTTTTATAGAGATAACTGTCTCAGTAACTGTTTCCTGTTTTATAGAGATAGCTATATCAGTAACTGTTTCCTGTTTTATAGAGATAACTGTCTCAGTAACTGTTTCCTGTTTTATAGAGATAGCTATATCAGTAACTGTTTCCTGTTTTATAGAGATAACTGTCTCAGTAACTGTTTCCTGTTTTATAGAGATAGCTATATTAGTAACTGTTTCCTGTTTTATAGAGATAGCTGTCTCAGTAACTGTTTCCTGTTTTATAGAGATAGCTATATCAGTAACTGTTTCCTGTTTTATAGAGATAGCTGTCTCAGTAACTGTTTCCTGTTTTATAGAGATAGCTGTCTCAGTAACTGTTTCCTGTTTTATAGAGATAGCTGTCTCAGTAACTGTTTCCTGTTTTAAAGAGACGTCTGTCTCAGTAACTGTTTCCTGTTTTATAGAGATAGCTTTCTCAGTAACTGTTTCCTGTTTTATAGAGATAACTGTCTCAGTAACTGTTTCCTGTTTTATAGAGATAGCTGTCTCAGTAACTGTTTCCTGTTTTATAGAGATAGCTGTCTCAGTAACTGTTTCCTGTTTTATAGAGATAGCTATATCAGTAACTGTTTCCTGTTTTATAGAGATAACTGTCTCAGTAACTGTTTCCTGTTTTATAGAGATAGCTATATCAGTAACTGTTTCCTGTTTTATAGAGATAGCTGTCTCAGTAACTGTTTCCTGTTTTATAGAGATAGCTATATCAGTAACTGTTTCCTGTTTTAAAGAGATAGCTGTCTCAGTAACTGTCTACTGTTTTATAGAGATAACTGTCTCAGTAACTGTTTCCTGTTTTATAGAGATAGCTATATCAGTAACTGTTTCCTGTTTTATAGAGATAACTGTCTCAGTAACTGTTTCCTGTTTTATAGAGATAGCTATATCAGTAACTGTTTCCTGTTTTATAGAGATAGCTGTCTCAGTAACTGTTTCCTGTTTTATAGAGATAGCTATATCAGTAACTGTTTCCTGTTTTAAAGAGATAGCTGTCTCAGTAACTGTCTACTGTTTTATAGAGATAACTGTCTCAGTAACTGTTTCCTGTTTTATAGAGATAGCTATATTAGTAACTGTTTCCTGTTTTATAGAGATAGCTGTCTCAGTAACTGTTTCCTGTTTTATAGAGATAGCTATATCAGTAACTGTTTCCTGTTTTATAGAGATAGCTGTCTCAGTAACTGTTTCCTGTTTTATAGAGATAGCTGTCTCAGTAACTGTTTCCTGTTTTATAGAGATAGCTGTCTCAGTAACTGTTTCCTGTTTTAAAGAGACGTCTGTCTCAGTAACTGTTTCCTGTTTTATAGAGATAGCTTTCTCAGTAACTGTTTCCTGTTTTATAGAGATAACTGTCTCAGTAACTGTTTCCTGTTTTATAGAGATAGCTGTCTCAGTAACTGTTTCCTGTTTTATAGAGATAGCTGTCTCAGTAACTGTTTCCTGTTTTATAGAGATAGCTGTCTCAGTAACTGTTTCCTGTTTTATAGAGATAACTGTCTCAGTAACTGTCTACTTTTTATAGAGATAGCTATATCAGTAACTGTTTCCTGTTTTATAGAGATAACTGTCTCAGTAACTGTTTCCTGTTTTATAGAGATAGCTATATCAGTAACTGTTTCCTGTTATAAAGAGATAGCTGTCTCAGTAACTGTTTCCTGTTTTAAAGAGATAGCTGTCTCAGTAACTGTTTCCTGTTTTAAAGAGATACACATACATTCATTGGCACCTTGCTGTCTAGACAGACGATAGTTTGTGCTTTAAAAAGGCATAACAACTTTTACCTATGGCGGTAGCGAATGTGACTGATAAGGCCAATTTGCGCTGTAAATGTCCGTTCACAGTGGGTGCATGTGAACTCGTTGTCATTTCCACCATCATACACCATCTTACGTCTCAAACGCTCGGTGTGTGACTTATCTGCAATAATTTTCTCCTTTGTCTTTATTCCATTTCTGATGTTTGCCCTCCATGCAACACGTTCAGCGGCGACTTGCTCCCAATGTGCATTATCAATGCCTGTATCAAACATGTCCCGCTTACACACATCTTTGTATCGTAGTAGAGGCCGACCCTGAGATCTCTTACCCATCTGTAATTCACCAAAAAAGATGTCCTTTGGTATTCTACCAGCATCCATCCTCCTAAGATGTCCTATCCATCTAAGTCTACGAAGACTGAGCATGGAATAAACCGTCACACAACCTGATCTTTCCAGTACTTCAGTATTTGTGATTTTGTCCTGCCACTTAATACCAAGAATTCTTCGCAGACACCGCATATGAAAGCTGTTTAAATGTTTCTCTTGGTGTGAGTAAGTTGTCCAGGTTTCACTGCCATACAGAAGAGTACTAAGGACACAGGCTTGATAGACAAGGACTTTTGTTTTGGCAGTAAGCTTCCTGTTCTCCCAGACTCTTTTTCTTAACCTGTTCATTGTTGTTGCTGCCTTACCAATCCGGATGTTGATTTCCTGATCTACGGATAATTTGCTATTTACCACTGATCCTAGATATGTAAAATGGTCTAAGCAGTCAGGTCTTAGTCAGATATGACTGAGCTACCGTATGACAGTAGACGGTACTACCTGCTTTCTGTCAGCGCCGAATGTTGGGCGGCGCTTACCAAACCCGACACCCCACATTGTGCCAAAGGCTTCGGGCGGAAGAGCGCAATTGGGAGGGTACTAGCCTTATCCTGGTGCGAGGAAATGCAACCCAAAGACAAAATAAGTCATGGCAGGGCAGACCAGGCACTAAGCCTTGGTTGGCAGCTGGTCTAGGATCGAAGCTCCGACAGGCGGACAGTTAGAGCATTGCTTTGCTGATCCGGCAGCTTCTGCAGCTTGTCTTGTTCCAGATTATAGATGTCAACTTTCCTCTGGAGTGAACTAGGCAGGCCGAGAGAGGGATCATGCTGCATGGGCAACACATGGTTTCTTTATTTTAACCCAGGCTTTGTGCTATGGAGAGGCAATAACTCCATCCCTGGTCTTAACCGGTCTCGGAATCAAAGCAAGAGGCAACTGTTACGGGTTATAAGTCCTTGTCAGTTGGCATAGACATGGGGCGCCACGCGTTGCCTCTGACGGTGGGAGACACCTACAGGTGTCACTGATCAGCTACCGCCCGCCTCAAGCTGGGCAGCCCCCAGCCAATTGGGTGCTGATCCGCCACAGCCTGCCTGCTTCAATGGGTGCTTGGGGCTAGGACAAAATCTTAATCGCAGGCTGTAAAACCAATGCACAAGGTACTAATAAAAAGAATAGAAATCTCAAGCTACGGCTTGCAACCTGGAACGTGAGAACTAACTTGACAAATATTGACGATGTGAGAAAAACGGCTGTGATTGATGCTGAACTCAATCGTCTTAACATTGATATTGCTGGCCTGCAGGAGACTCGCCTCGCTGAGGGAGGGTCACTCAGGGAAAACAATTACACCTTTTTTTTGGAAGGGAAGAGGGCAGGCAGAAAAAAAGGCAACATGGTGTGGGCTTTGCAGTGAAGAATTCGCTACTGGGAATGATTGATATCCCAGCTGGAGGTAATGAAAGATTATTATCACTGCGCTTGGCAACCTCTTGTGGATTTGCCACCATTCTCACTGCATATGCACCGACACTCGCTTCCCCTGATGATGTGAAGGATACGTTCTATGAGCAGCTAGACTCTGCGATCAAGGCAGTTCCAAAATCCGACTACATTTATATGCTCGGTGATTTCAATGCTCGTGTGGGCAAGGACTCGAGTTCATGGCCAGTGTGCCTTGGAAAATACAACATCGGTCGCATGAATAATAATGGGCAAAGGCTGCTATAGCATTGCACCAGTAATGACCTATGTATTACAAACTCCTTTTTTAAAACAAAAGAGATGCATAAGGTCACATGGAAACATCCAAGATCCAGCCATTGGCATCAGCTGGACTTCATTATCACACGGAGACAACATCTGAACCATACATCATTAACTCGAAGTTACCTAGTGCTGACTGTGATACAGATCATTCTTTGGTTGTTGCAAGGGTTAGACTGAGACCAAAGAAAATCTACACAGCTAAACACAAGTCTAGCCCCAGGTTTAATATTACTAACACTCACGATCCTGGAAAGTGCTTTGAATTTCAACAGCAACTTGAAGACGCTTTCAATGATACATCAGAAAATTGTATAGTAAATGATAAATGGAGTAAACTTAAGGAAACTATTTATAAAACAGCGGTAGGGGTTTACGGCACTGTGGATCATAAGAGGCAGGACTGGTTTGCGGCAAACAGCCAGATACTGCAGCCCTTGATTGATAAAAAGAAGATAGCTCTCTTAAGAAACAAGGAAAGACCAACGCGTAACACTCTGAGTGAGCTGAAGCAAGCGAGGAAGGGTGTACAAAAGGCTGCCAGGCAGTGTGAGAATGACTATTGGATCAAGTTATGTGAGTCCATTCAAATCGCAAGTGATAAGGGAAACATCAGAAGCATGTATGAAGGTATAAAGAAAGCCTGTGGTCCAATGATCAAAAGAAGTGCACCGCTGAAAACCTTGACTGGAGAAATCATCACTGATAAGAAACAGCAGATGGATAGATGGGTCGAGCACTATTTAGAGCTTTACTCAAGTGAGACCAAGCTAGCGGATGATGCCCTCAACGCCATAGAGGCCCTGCCAACTCTTGACCACCTGGACACACTTCCCACTATAACAGAAGTTAAGTGTGCTATAAATGAGCTTGCATCTGGCAAGGCTCCAGGTAAGGATGGGATTCCAATAGAGGTAATCAGGAGTGGGCAAGACACACTCGCTCTACAGATCCACCAGCTAATAGAGCTATGCTGGCGAGAAGGACAAGTCCCACAGGATTTCAAAGATTCAAACATCATAACGCTTTACAAGAACAAGGGAGATCGGAGCGACTGTAACAACTATAGGGGTATCTCACTTCTGTGTATTGTTGAGAAAGTATTTGCCAGAATTGTCCTGCACAGACTTCAAGTCCTGGGAGATCAAGTCTACCCCGAATCACAGTGCGGCTTCCGTCAGAACCGGTCTACCATTGATATGATATTCTCATTGCGACAGATGCAAGAAAAATGCCGGGAACAAAATCAGCCACTGTTTATTGCCTTCATTGACCTCACAAAGGCATTCGATTTGGTCAGTCGTGAGGGTCTGTTCAAAGCACTAAAGAAGATTGGCTGCCCACCAACTCTTCTGTCCATTGTAGAATCGTTCCACACAGGCATGAAAGGTATAATCAAGTTTGATGGCTCAACTTCAGAAGAGTTTGAAATCAAGAGTGGAGTTAAGCAAGGTTGTGTATTATCCCCCACCCTCTTTGGGATATACTTTTCACTTCTACTGAAATATGCCTTTCGTGATCAGGATGACGGTATATACATTCACTCACGCTCAGATGGTGGCCTCTATAATGCTCAGAGATTGAAGGTCAAGACCAAAATTAGCAGGGTACTAATCAGAGAGTTGCTTTTTGCGGATGATGCTCCGATTACGACCCACTCTGAAGAAGAATTACAACATCTACTATCTGCATTCTCCAATGCTTGTTCTGAATTTGGTTTAACAATTAACAAAAAGAAGACACAGATTATGTCACAAGGTGCACATGGTGTACCATCAATCTTTATTGACGACGCCGAACTGGAGATAGTAGACCATTTTACATATCTAGGATCAGAGGTAAATAGCAAATTATCCCTCGATCAGGAAATCAACATCAGGATTGGCAAGGCAGCAACAACAATGAACATGTTAGCAAAAAGAGTCTGGGAGAACAGGAAGCTTACTGCCAAAACAAAAGTCCTCGTCTACCAAGCCTGTGTCCTTAGTACTCTTCTTTATGGCAGTGAAACCTGAACAACTTACTCACGTTTAAACAGCTTTCATATGCGGTGTCTGCGAAGAATACTTGGTATTAAGTGGCAAGACAAAATCACAAATACTGAAGTATTGGAAAGATCAGGTTGTGTGACGGTGTATTCCATGCTCAGTCTTCGTAGACTTAGATGGATAGGACACGTTAGGAGAATGGATGATGGTAGAATACCAAAGGACATCTTTTTTGGTGAATTACAGATGGGTAGGAGATCTCAGGGTCGGCCACTACTACGATACAAAGATGTGTGTAAGCGGGACATGATTGATACAGGCATTGATAATGCACATTGGGAGCACGTCGCCGCTGAACTTGTTGCATGGAGGGCAACTATCAGAAATAGAATAAAGACAAAGGAGAAAATGATTGCAGATAAAGCACACACAGAGCGTGAGAGACGTAAGATGGTGCAAAATGGTGGAAGTGACCATGTTTTCACATGCACCTACTGTGGGCAAACATTTGCAGCAAGAATTGGCCTTACCAGCCACACTCGCCACCGCCATGGATCGTAGTTTTTAAGCCTTTTTGAAGCACAATGTACCAAACTATCGTCTGTCAAGACGGAAAGGTGCCAATGATGATGAAAATGGTCTACCATCTCTAGTTCGGCGTCGTCAATAAAGATTGATGGTACCCCATGTGCACCTTGTGACATAATCTGTGTCTTCATTTTGCTAATTGTTAAACCAAATTCAGAACAAGCATTGGAGAATGCAGATAGTAGACATTGCAATTATTCCTCAGAGTGGGTCGTAACTGCAGCATCATCTGCAAAAAGCAACTCTCTGATCAGTACCCTCCTAATTTTGGTCTTGGCCTTCAATCTATGAGCATTGTAGAGGCCGCCATCTGAGCGTGAGTGAATGTATATGCCACCATACTGATCACGAAAGGCATATTTCAGTAGAAGTGAAAAGTATATTCCAAAAAGGGTGGGATCTAGTACACAACCTTGCTTAACTCCACTCTTGATATCAAATTCTTCAGAAGTTGCACCATCAAGCTTGACTATACCCTTCATACCTGTGTGGAACGATTCCACAATGGACAGAAGAGTTGGTGGGCAGCCAATCTTCTTTAGTGCCTTGAACAGACCCTCACGACTGACCAAATCAAATGCCTTTGTGAGGTCGATGAAGGCAATAAACAGTGGTTGATTCTGTTCACCGCATTTTTCTTGCATTTTTCGTAATGAGAATATCATATCAATGGTAGACTGGTTCTGTCGAAAGCCACACTGTGATTCGGGGTAGACTTGATCTCCTAGGACTTGAAGTCTGGGCAGAAAATTCTGGCAAATACTTTTCCAACAATACACAGAAGTGAGATACCACTATAGTTGTTGCAGTCGCTCCGATCGCCCTTGTTCTTGTACAGTGTTATGATGCTTAAATCTTTGAAATCCTGTGGGACTTGTCCTTCTCGCCAGCATAGATCTATTAGCTAGTGGATCTGTAGAGTGAGTGTGTCTTGCCCACTCCTGATAACCTCTATTGGAATCCCATCCTTACCTGGAGCCTTGCCAGATGCAAGTTCATTTATAGCACACTTAACTTCTGTTGTGGTGGGAAGTGTGACCAGGTGGTCAAGAGTTGGTAGAGCCTCTATGGCGTTGAGGGCATCATCCGCTAGTTTGATCTCACTTGAGTAAAGCTCCAAATAGTGCTCGACCCATCTGTCCATCTGCTGTTTCTTATCAGTTATGATATCTCTAGTCAAGATTTTCAATGGTGCGCTTCTTTTGATCATTGGACCACAGTCTTTCTTTATCCCTTCATACATGCTTCTGATGTTTCCCTTATCACTTGTGATTTGAATGGAATCGCATAACTTGATCCAATAATCATTTGCACGCTGCCTGGCAGCCTTTTGCACATCCTTCCTAGCTTGCTTTAGCTCACTCAGAGTGTTACGCGTTGGTCTTTCCTTGTTTCTTAAGAGAGCTATCTTCTTCTTATCAATCAAGTGCTGCAGTATCTGGCTGTTTGCCGCAAACCAGTCCTGCCTCTGATGAGTTTCCTTAAGTTGACCCCACTTTTCATTTACTGTACAATTATCTGGTGTATCAGTGAAAGTGTCTTCAAGTTGCTGTTGAAACTGAAAGCACTTTTCAGGATCGTGAGTGTTAATAATATTAATCCTGCGGCTAGATTTGTGTTTTAGCTGTGTAGATTCTCTGTGGTCTCAGTCTAACCCTTGCAACAACCAAAGAATGACTGTATCACAGTCATCACTGTGGTAACTTCGAGTCAATGATATATATATGGTTCAGATGTTGTCTCCGTGTGATGATGAAGTCCAGCTGGTGCCAATGGCCGGATCTTGGATGTTTCCATATGACCTTATGCAGCTCTTTTGTTTTAAAAAAGGAGTTTGTAATACATAGGTCATTTCTGGTTAAATGCTCCAGCAGCTTTTGCCCATTTTCATTCATGCGACCGATATTGTATTTTCCAAGGCACACTGACCATGAACCCGAGTCCTTGCCCACACGAGCATTGAAATCACCGAGCATATAAATGTAGTCAGATTTTGGAACTGCCTTGATCACGGAGTCTAACTCCTCATAGAACGAATCCTTAACATCATCAGAGGAATCGAGTGTCGGTGCATATGCAGTAATAATGGTGTCAAAACCACAAGAGGTTGCCAAGCACAGGGATAATAGTCTTTCATTTCCACCTGCTGGAATTTCAATCATTCCCAGTAGCAAATTCTTCACTGCAAAGCCCACACCGTGTTGCCTCTTTTCTGCCTGCCCTCTACCCTTCGATAAACAGGTGTAATTGTTTTCCCTGAGTGACTCTTCCTCAGCGAGGTGAGTCTTCTGCAGGCCAGAAATATCAATGTTAAGACGATTGAGTTCGGCATCAATCACAGCAGTTCTTCTCACATCGTCAATATTGGTCAAATCAGTGGAAAATCCTGGACACATGGTTCTCACGTTCCAGGTTGCAAGCCGTAGCTTGAGGTTTCAATTTTTTTCTTTTTATTAGTACCAAGTGCATTGGTTTTACAGCCTGCGATTCAGATTTTGTCCTAGCCCCAATCACCCATTGAAGCAGGCAGGCTGTGGCTGATCATCACCTAATTGACCGGTGGCTGCCCAGCTTGAGGCGGGCGGTAGCTGATAAGTGACACCTGTAAGTGTCTCCCACCGTCAGAGGCAACGCGTGGCGCCCCATGTCTACGCCAATTGACAGGGACTTATAACCCGTAACAATTGCCTCTCTCTCTCTCTCTGATTCCGAGATCGGTTAATACCAGGGATGGAGTTATTGCCTCTCCATAGCACAAAACCTGGGTTAAAATATAGAGATCATGTGTTGCCCAAGCAGCATGATCCCTCTCTCTGCCTGCCTAGTTCACTCCGTTCTGTTGTTTGTCCACCAAGAATGATGATGACCATTCATTTCATCCAGAGGGGTTAAAAATATGGAGCCGTGAGTTCTAAGATGGTTGATAAGGCCTATTTTGGCTCGAAATATTCTTTGACAATGTGGACAAAGAATGCTTGACGTTTCTGGAGGAGAATTTTCTGTAGTGGTTTTTCTGTTCTGTCTTTTCTTCACAGATCTTGCAGTCCTGGTTGCCTCACAAGTGACTGCACCCTTGCGTAATGATGCACGCCACGAATGTCGGTCTCTGGCTGCAGTCTCCCAGGTGTCATGATGAATTCCAAAAGCATTCAGTGAGATTTTCAGAGTGTCTTTAAAGCGTTTCCTCTGGCCGCCCTGGGAGCGTTTACCACAACGCGACTCGCCGTAAAAAATTCGTTTAGGGAGCCTGTGATCTGGCATGCGAGTCAAGTGACCAGCACAGCGAATCTGATTCTTCATTAGTATTATGTGTATACTGGGCATGGACGCTCTTTCTAGGACTTCAGTGTCTGGGATCTTGTCTTGCCATTTAATCTTCAGTAACTTCCTAAGGCAGACTGTGTGGAAGTGGTTTAATTTCCTAGCGTGTCGCTGATAAACAGTCCAGGTTTCACAAGCATATAGCAGTGTGGATAATACAACTGCTTTGTAGACTTTCAGCTTTGTTTGCAGGCTTATTCCATTTCTGTCCCATACATTCTTGTACAGTTTGCCAAAGGCCGCGCTGGCCTTGGAGATTCTTGCATTCACTTCATCATCAATTGTGGCAGCTTGTGACACAGTGCTGCCAAGATAGGTGAATTTGTCCACAACACTTAGACTATGACCATTAACTTTGATATTCTGCACAGTGTGATTATTCCCTGGAGCTGGCTGGTACATAACTACAGTCTTCTCCAAATTGATATTGAGCCCAAAGTTGGCACAGGCATGTGAGAAAGCTGACACATTGTGTTGCATGTCCGCCTCTGAGTTGGCGTATAGAGCGCAATCATCAGTAAACAGGAGCTCTCTGACAGTGTCGCTGTCAATTTTGGTTTTAGCTTTCAGCCTTCTGAGACTGAATAACTTTCCATCCATGCGGTAGTTGATGTCTATTCCAATGTCGTCGTTCTCGAAGGCATTCATCAACATGGCTGAAAACATGAGGCTGAACAGTGTTGGTGCCAGGACACATCCTTGCTTCACTCCATTGGTGACAGGAAAGGGTTCAGACAGTTCACCATTTTCCTGTACTCTTGCCTGCATGCCGTCATGAAATAGCCGCACTATTTGAACAAACTTTCGTGGACAGCCATATTTTACCATAATCTTCCACAGTCCTTCTCTGCTGACTGTATCAAAAGCAAGTATCTAGAGCAGCTTCACCAAGTCTTTACAAACATATGGGTGAACGAGACCATGCCACAAGATTTCAAGGACACGTCAATAGTCCATCTTTACAAACGTAAAGGAAACCGCCAATCCTGTGACAACCACCGAGGCATCTCCTTGCTTTCAATTGCAGGGAAGATACTCGCCAGAATTCTTCTCAATCGCCTCACAGCCCATCTCGATCAAGGTCTTCTTCCTGAGAGTCAATGTGGCTTCAGAAAAGAACGTGGAACTGCAGCTGCAAGAGAAATGTCAGGAACAGAACTGCGAAATGTTCTCCACTTTCATTGACCTTACCAAGGCTTTTGATACAGTTCACTCCAGAGGAAAGGTAACACCTCTACATCTGGAACAAGACAAGCTGCAGAAAATTGTATAATATTGGTGATAAAAACTCATGACAGGAAACTTTAGAGCAGGATTTTATGACACACGCCGCTGTTCTGTTGTGCCACCCACGTATTTTTTCATTGTGTAGATATAAGCTAGTGACAGAGTCGGCCCAGATGAACCGTATGCAGACCGCTACCTAAAGAGATCACATACTACAGATATATATACATAAGTCCTTCACATGGGGATGTAAATTACAAGTACCTCAGAAGCCGGATTGGGTTTATCTGCTGGTGAAGGACATTGGTAATAGGGAAAACTAAACAGCCCAGTGCACTAGAAGTAGTTGCACATGCATGGACTACACTGGAGTTCAAAGCGATATATTTGATAACAAACTGGAACTATGAATTCCCCAGGGCTGTAACAAGTCGACCCTTGATACAAACTGGTACCATGAATCCCCCAGGGCTGTAACAGACAGCTAACTTAAGTCAACCCTTGACTGTTGTCTCTGTGTTAGATTATTTCCTACGCCCTCATGTAACCACCAGAGGAGCTGACAATAATGGCTGTACAATCCATAGACACAAAAGTTCAAAGACATATACATTATGTTCATAAAACTTTATTTCTGACATATTATATTCACAAATGCAAATGTACAGATGTATGTACAATGTTTCCCATATACTGGATACATATATATGAACATTTGTAATCTATGTACACATTATCTACAATTATAAACCTCTGGAATATGCGAAACACCAAATAAAAATGTATATCAAACAGAAACAAGAAGTCTGCTGACAGCTGTAAACATGTTTCATACAGGCTGCAATGATTTAGCAAAACAACAAGCGGTGTGGGTACCTTTATCTGGAACTACTCAACGGAACACAAAGTATCGATTTCACATACAAGGTCAGTAAATGATGGTGTGGGTACCTTTATCTGGAACTATTCAACGGAACACAAAGTATCGATTTCACATACAAGGTCAGTAAATGATGGTGTGGGTACCTTTATCTGGAACTACTCAATGGAACACAAAGTAGGGATTTCACATACAAGGTCAGTAAATGATGGCGTGGGTACCTTTATCTGGAACTACTCAATGGAACACAAAGTATCGATTTCACATACAAGGTCAGTAAATGATGGTGTGGGTACCTTTATCTGGAACTACTCAATGGAACACAAAGTATCGATTTCACATACAAGGTCAGTAAATGATGGTGTGGGTACCTTTATCTGGAACTACTCAATGGAACACAAAGTAGGGATTTCACATACAAGGTCAGTAAATGATGGTGTGGGTACCTTTATCTGGAACTACTCAACGGAACACAAAGTAGGGATTTCACATACAAGGTCAGTAAATGATGGTGTGGGTACCTTTATCTGGAACTACTCAACGGAACACAAAGTAGGGATTTCACATACAAGGTCAGTAAATGATAGTGTGGGTACCTTTATCTGGAACTACTCAACGGAACACAAAGTAGGGATTTCACATACAAGGTCAGTAAATGATGGTGTGGGTACCTTTATCTGGAACTACTCAACGGAACACAAAGTAGGGATTTCACATACTAGGTCACTAAATGATGGTGTGGGTACCTTTATCTGGAACTACTCAACGGAACACATACTGGGTCACTAGATTATGGTGTGGAATGACCAGTTGCTTTCCTTGCCACTGACTGTATTGACTGGTAACATTAAGACCAGGGTAGAAATGATCCCGAGAAATGCATACAACAGGGGGAGGTAACAACACCACAGTGGATAAAACTGTAAATATGTAGAGATGAGAGAGAGAGAGAGAGAGAGAGAGAGAGAGAGAGAGAGAGAGAGAGGAGAGAGAGAGAGAGAGAGAGAGAGAGAGAGAGAGAGAGAGAGAGAGAGAGAGAGAGAGAGAGAGAGAGAGAGGGGACAAAGACCTGTATGTTGTTGCACGAGGACATTACAAATAATTAACAAAACAAAGAGAAACCATTTGGTCAGAGGCAGCCAATGACAAACTTGAAGTTTTGAATAGTCAGTATATCTGGTGTCCGGGCTTGTGGCAACACACATGGCAGAACACTAGCTCATCATGAGACTGGCCCAGAGTGTTGAGTTGTACATGACAGAACACTAGCTCACCATCAGACTGGCGGGGTCCGAAGCCTTTGGGCACTGAGCTGAAAATAAAGATACCAAACACCTGTGAAGGAAACCTGACTGACCTGGGCCCACCACCAGCCAGTCTGCAGGTGTCACTGAGTCACATGGACACCTGAACACAAGATGAGTGCAGTACCAGCTGGTCCTGGACAAATGTTTGATGCTGAAGCAAGACCCAACTGCAGGCAGACAGGCAATATGCCACAAGTACAGGCAAATCAGGTGTCCCACCAATGCCTGGTGTCCCACCATGTCCCATCTATGTCCAGAGATTGTCTATCAATGCTATTAACTGATTAACTGCCATGGGATGATTAATCATCATAAGTGACTTCCCGTATTTGCCATGGACTTATATACAGTAGTTTTCTCATGCAACCCCCTTTAATTTGATATATGAAACAATGCTACGATATTAACAACTTTTAAGTCATAACTGTGACACACCCCTACTTGACATATTCCGCCACCAATTTTTGTTTGGCCCAAGCCTACATTTTGTTAAGCACTGAATCAATTAAAGGCCTTTCGTTGTGCACAAACCCAACATACACTGGTGAGTCAACCAAGGCTATGGTATGGATCAGAAACTTGGAGAATAACAACAATGATTACAAATAACCTGCAGACATTCACGAACAGAGGCCTGCACAAAACAGAAGGAATAAAACGTTATGACAAAATCATGGAGAGAACTGGACAACTATCAGTGAACCAATAGGTAAGGAAACAATGTCTGGGCTAGGTAGAAGACCACACATGCTGAGAACCCCTGAAATAGTATACCTAGAATTGTCTTAGTCTGGAACCCACAAGAAATAAAGGAAAAGCTAAAATCACATGAAAACACAGAATTAGAAAAAGAAATGAAGAGTTTGAGAAGGACATGGACAGAGCTGCATGGGATCGCTGAAGATGGGAGGGCTGGGAGTGAGTGGGTCGAGGGCCTCGGCCCGAATGGTGGAACAGAGGGCTGAAGTAGAATAAAGCAGACAGACATATGTATTGGTATATACAGGTAATTACAAGAAATAAAATGAGCACAATTGCAGTGAAGCTGTCAAATGACTATAAGCAAATCAACAAAAACATGAAGTAAAACTGGTCGGCCTGACAAGTACACAATCAAACGTCACGGAATGAACGGTGCAGCTAGACAGCCTTCATTAGGACACAAACAAAAACAAAACAGATACATTTGAAAAAGTCACTTAACTAATGTCCCGCTGTTAGAATCCCAGGACACAAGTGTTTCAAACTGCATCATAGACACCAACACATCACGCTGGATCTTGGACACAAACTGAATCTTGGACACAAACAAACTAAATCTTGGACACAAACATACCAAACTAAATCTTGGACAAACATACCAAACTGAATCTTGGACACAAACACACCAAACTGAATCTTGGACAAACATACCAAACTGAATCTTGGACACAAACACACCAAACTGAATCTTGGACACAAACATACCAAACTGAATCCACAAATTGGATCTAAGAACAGAAATCTTAACTGTTGATTTGCAGGGTAACTACACAATGTTACCACCAAACCATCCAGCATGTCCTCCTGTGATTCGAACACCCCCCAGTTACCCCAACTTTCTTCAGACACCCTATCCCAAAATGTGACCAAATAATGATATTATCCTGACTGGCTACTCATTCGTCTGCATGTGACCAAACAATGACATTATCCTGGCTGGCTACTCATTCGTCTGCATGTGACCAAACAATGACATTATCCTGACTGGCTACTCATTTGTCTACATGTGACCAAACAATGACATTATCCTGACTGGCTACTCATTCGTCTGCATGTGACCAAACAATGACATTATCCTGACTTGCTACTCTCTCTCTCTCTGTGTGAGAGAGAGAAAAAGAGAGAGAGAGAGAGAGAGAGAGAGAGAGAGAGAGAGAGAGAGAGAGAGAGAGAGAGAGAGAGAGAGAGAGAGAGAGAGAGAGAGAGATACTACTAGACTCCAGTGGTTCTTGGAAACATTCCAGAGATCAAACCTGACACCATCTGAGTATGAGGCAGACTCCACAACCTCTCGGCCACCCCTGATTCATTATTCAGTGCAAATGACCCACAAGTAACAGGGACAATATGTAACATCATACAACCTTACTCCACAAGGCAACAAGTAACAGGGACAGTACATAACATCATACAACCATGACCCACAAGTAACAGGGACAATATGCAACATACAACCATGACCCACAAGTAACAGGGACAATACGTAACATACAACCATGACCCACAAGGCAACAAGGGACAGACAATACATAACATCATACAACCATGACCCACAAGGCAACAAGGGACAGACAATACATAACATCATACAACCTTACTTCACAAGGCAACAAATAAGAGTGACAATACGTAACATCGTACCACTCATGTTCTGACTTCTGAGTGCAAGGATCGCTGACACAAACTACTCCATTCTGATGACAGGATCTACCACTACGCCACTGTCCTGACTGTCTATTATATAAACAATAAAACAACAGGAAACAATTAGACAGACACATACAACAACAAATGTCTGTACCAGCTCAGGTCTGAAGACCACCAAAGCATAATTTATGATGGTGAAGAAAAATGAGACAGATACACAAGTTCATTTAATACAATATGTGAAACATACAACATGAAGACAAATAAATCTACAGCATTACAAACAAACCTACAACATGAAGACAAGACAAACCTACAATATGAAGACAAACAAACCTACAACATGAAGACAAGACAAACAAACCTACAATATGAAGACAAACGAACCTACAACAGAAAGACGAACCTACAACAGAAAGACGAACCTACAACAGAAAGACAAATAAACCTACAATATGAAGACAAACCTACAACAGAAAGAAAAACCTACAATAGAAAGACAAACAAACCTACAATATGAAGACAAATAAACCTACTATAAGGAGACAAACAAACCCACAATAGGAAGAGCTACCGTATGACAGCAGATGGTACTACCTGCTTTCTGTTAGTGCCAAATGTTAGGCGGGGCTCACCAAACCCAACATCACACATTGTGCCAACGGCTTCGGGTGGAGGAGCGCAACTGGGAGGGTACAAGCATTTATCCTGATGCAAGGAAATGCAACCTAAAGACTATATATTGTGGCAGGGCAGATCAGACCCTAAGCTTTTGGTTGCAACTGGTCTAGGATCGAAGCTCCGACAGGGGAACAGTTAGAGCATTGCTTTGTTGACCCGGCAGCATCCGCAGCTTATCTTGGTCCAGACGTATTGGTGTTACATTTCCTCTGGAGTCAACTAGGCAGGCTGAGAGAGGGATCATGCTGCATGAGCAACACATGGTCTCTACAATTCAGCCGAGGCTTTGTGCACAATGTGACAAACTATCATCTGTCAAGACGACCAGGTGCCAGAAGTAAGACTAATATCAGCAAGACCTCAGAAGTGAAATAGATCAATAAATGAAGACAAGATCAACAGAGGATGGGAAGATTGAAAGAGGAAGGAAAGAACAACCAGGAATGGACAGAACAACAGAGGATGAAAGATGACAGAAATATGAAAACAAGATGCGAGAAAAGCAATTCAGAAGTAAGAAATTCAGGTACATTAATCAACCAGTCTTAACATTGATCCTGAACTCAAGTAAACAATGATAAGCAGCTTGTTTACATATCAATCCCGTGTTACAAGTGTCAATCATGGACTAACACCACAGGTCAGCATGGCAGAATGGATAAGAATGCTCACACTTAAACTTCTGGCATGCTGACTAGTCTTAAAATTATTAAAAAGGGTCCTGTAAGTTTTGTCTCTACTTACTAAAGAATACGGCATTACAGCAACATGGATTAACAGAAATAAGTAGCACACATATACAGACAGAAAAAAGGCAGCTCAGTACCCAAAATATGCAGTTACAGAAATCAACAACAGAAATATGCAACAACAGAAACACGCATAAAACAAGGTAATAAAAGCATGCGGAAATATGAACAGAAGCAGACAGCCACAACAGAATGCAGCCACGTACATGCCGCTCACCGAAACACACGACCACACCTAAAGGCAATCAAGAAAATCAAGGCAATGTGGGAAAACAAAATAAAAAAAAACTAAAGAGCCACACACAAATCAGCTTGTGTGTGTGTGTGCATTATTTCACAGCCCTCACATTTGTGATACACATCTATTTTCATAGACTCTATATTTATAGATATATAGATATATCATTATCATCCTGCAGCAGGTCGCCCTCATCATGACCTGCTGAGAAGATTCTAGATCCTTTATCAGATCCTTGACCGCGGGCATGCTCAACATCCTGTGCCCATCTCCATGCTAGACGACCCCTGCCACTTCTTGTCGGAACCATACCTTCCATGACTGTTCTGTCCCAGCCACTGTACAGTTTAATCTGGCCCAAGTACGTCAGTGTCCCAGATACCATGCTGTCTATGAGGCCAATATCTTCCGTGTACACATCTGGTAGAATTGCTATACTTTTCCATCTTCTTAATCCCCAGTTGGCTAAAAATGTTTCTGCATCAGTTCAGTTCACACCCGGATTTCCTTCTGTAGTGACTGCCAATTGGTCCATGACTGCGTCCATATATTGTCACAAGACAGATGGTTCATGACTCACGTCTGTATGTTGTCACGGGATAGATGATCTAGGACTCACGTCCATATGTTTGTATGTTGTCACGGGATAGATGAACCATGACTCACGTCCGTATGTTGTCAGCCATGTTCATACTGTCACCTGTTTGCCGGCCTTGTGGCGTCAGTTCCTCATTCCATCTAACCTGCGCATGTCTGTGCCTGGCTTCCATTTAACGTCGCCCAATATTCATTATATCGCCAACATATTCCACATGTGTGACAAGTTCAGTGTATTCATGAGTTCACAACAATGAGTTCACCCTTAGTGAATGTAAGACCCCAGAAACAAAATATTCATTAGTCACTGTTATTTCTGGTTGACAAGGCGTTTTGTCTGCAAAGAAATATCTGTTTTACAAGTCCAGAAAAAGATGATGATTTTTGAATTATTACAGAGAAAATTAACTCACAAATACCACTAAAAATATACTCGTGTATGTTCATAAATATATAGTATTCTTTTCTTGACACACATATCACTAAAAGTATACTTATTTATGTAAATAAAACAGTATTCTTTCCCCCATTTAGATACTACTAAAACCTCTCTCCTCCCTCACACAATCATCATGAAAAGTATACTTGTTATTTAAGTAAATACAACAGTATTCTGCTCCCCATTGAGATACCACTAAAATCTCTCTCCTCCCCCACACAATCATCTTGAAAAGTATACTTGTTATTTAAGTAAATACAACAGTATTCTGCTCCCCATTGAGATACCACTAAAATCTCTCTCCTCCCCCACACAATCATCACTAAAGTACACCTACGATGCAAGCCTCTCCCCCCCCCACACAATCATCACTAAAGTACACTTATGATGCAAGCCCCCCCCCCCCCCCCTCCCACAACTGAAGCTATTCTTTGGTATCACCTCTTCAAATCATCACTGACAGAATATTTCACATACACTGGACTGAGCGGCATGGGTCAGGTAGTGATGTCCACTCCAGTCTAAGACTGGACCTATTACAAAACAAAAGTGTCCGATTTCACTACTCCAGACATGAGAGGGGTGCGTGACGTCCTTAGACACCAAAGATTCTTGCAAAAATGTGCAGCCATACAGTGCTAGGATTCAAAATCGGGCACCTTATGAGTCTGAGGCGGGACTACAAACTCTCAGCCATGCCTGCCCTCTTTTAGGCCACTTCATGAGAAGACATGCATTAAAACAGCTGGGCATGAAGAGAGACCAAGGATGATATAAAAATGTGCAGGACAATCTGGCATCACGGCATGTAGAAACATCCGATATGATTGACAACAGTGGACATACATGATGACCAACGTTATACATCATAGACTTTAGCAGGAGGAGATCAATTAGGCTGTCAACACCTAAAAACCTGCCCACAACACAGTATGTTTAGTATACACTGAAAACATCAGGCAAATTTTGGCCCTCAACAATGCTGTGAAGTGGGATGTCATTTAACGAGGCCAACATGAGAGATTTGTGGTCAATGTATGCAACTCAGAAAGTCTTGTGAGGATTGAAAAAGAATAAATGGTTACATCTTGTAGATATCTATCGGTGTTCCCTAGAGCTTATGTCTATATTCCCTAGAGCTTATGTCTATATTCCCTAGAGCTTATGTCTATATTCCCTAGAGCTTATGCCTATATTCCCTAGAGCTTATGCCTATATTCCCTAGAGCTTATGCCTATATTCCCTAGAGCTTATGTCTATATTCTACAGGACTTATGTATGTTGCCTACAACTAATGCTGAGGTTCCTTCTGCAAAGGTTCTCTGTTCTTCAAAATCATCTCTGTATTCCTTCTGAAAAGTCGATCACTTCTCATAATGCTGGCTTCTTGATACCCATCCCCCATAAACGATGTTTTTGCACATTTGTACACAATCCTCGTCCTGATATTCATCCTCACAAAGAATGATTTTGCACATTTGTACACAATCCTTGTCCTGATATTCATCGCCACAAAGAATGATTTTGCACATTTGAACACAATCCTCTTCTTGATATTCATCCCCACATAAAAGATGATTTAGCACAGATGTGCACAAACTTCTCATGTCTCCAACAGAATCAAACCCAGGGGCATCAGTCATGTCTACGGTTCATTGCACAACCGTCTCACCACGCCTGTTTGGACACGCCTCATCTCCTACTTGACCAGCAACCTCTGGATTTGTCCAGATTTACTGCATCTCTTCTGGATATGCCCTTTTGTATGTATGAATCATGTGCAGCCAGATGCTTCCAGTATATTGTTATGTAACTTATGCCCAAATGTCCACCTGGCATACAAGAGCATGTGGCCAATCTCTGGCCCAAGTTCTTGGGTTATATCTGGTGCAGACAAATTCACAGATGTACTATGATATGCCACACTGGCTCACTAGAATGTCAACCTCTTCTTTTGGCATGTAGCATTTCAGTCAGTAAAGTCTGGTCAGGCACTTCATTGCTGAGGTGTTTGAAGTAGAGAAAGTCTTCGGTGCGGATTGAGATGAGTCTGATCTCTGGCAGTCGCATCAGCAGCTGGCTGTACTTGTCACTGACGTTGGGGTAAACCATCCGGCAGTACTCAATCAGGGCTGCTGTGACCTTTTCTTGACTCTGTTCAATGTATGTTCGGTTCTCAAGGCCGGACACATCTGAGGAAAACAGTTGACACAATTATGGGAGGAAGCATGATGTATTCACATATTTCTTCTACCCTGGTGTTAACATTGGGAGAGGAAGCATGATGTATTCACATATTTCCTCTTCTACCCTGGTGTTAACATTGGGGGAGGAAGCATGATGTATTCACATATTTCCTCTTCTACCCTGGTGTTAACATTGGGGGAGGAAGCATGATGTATTCACATATTTCCTCTTCTACCCTGGTGTTAACATTGGGAGAGGAAGCATGATGTATTCACATATTTCCTATTCTACCCTGGTGTTAACATTGGGGGAGGAAGCATGATGTATTCACATATTTCTTCAAGCCTGGTGTTAACATTGGGGGAGGAAGCATGATGTATTCACATATTTCTTCAAGCCTGGTGTTAACATTGGGAGAGGAAGCATGATGTATTCACATATTTCTTCAAGCCTGGTGTTAACATTGGGGGAGGAAGCATGATGTATTCACATATTTCTTCAAGCCTGGTGTTAACATTGGGGGAGGAAGCATGATGTATTCACATATTTCTTCAAGCCTGGTGTTAACATTGGGAGAGGAAGCATGATGTATTCCATATTTCCTCTTCTACCCTGGTGTTAACATTGGGGGAGGAAGCATGATGTATTCACATATTTCTTCAAGCCTGGTGTTAACATTGGGAGAGGAAGCATGATGTATTCCATATTTCCTCTTCTACCCTGGTGTTAACATTGGGGGAGGAAGCATGATGTATTCACATATTTCTTCAAGCCTGGTGTTAACATTGGGGGAGGAAGCATGATGTATTCACATATTTCTTCAAGCCTGGTGTTAACATTGGGGGAGGAAGCATGATGTATTCACATATTTCTTCAAGCCTGGTGTTAACATTGGGAGAGGAAGCATGATGTATTCACATATTTCTTCAAGCCTGGTGTTAACATTGGGGGAGGAAGCATGATGTATTCACATATTTCCTATTCTACCCTGGTGTTAACATTGGGAGAGGAAGCATGATGTATTCACATATTTCTTCTACCCTGGTGTTAACATTGGGAGAGGAAGCATGATGTATTCACATATTTCCTCTTCTACCCTGGTGTTAACATTGGGGGAGGAAGCATGATGTATTCACATATTTCTTCAAGCCTGGTGTTAACATTGGGGGAGGAAGCATGATGTATTCACATATTTCCTCTTCTACCCTGGTGTTAACATTGGGAGAGGAAGCATGATGTATTCATGTATTTCCTCTTCTACCCTGGTGTTAACATTGGGAGAGGAAGCATGATGTATTCACATATTTCCTCTTCTACCCTGGTGTTAACATTGGGGGAGGAAGCATGATGTATTCACATATTTCCTCTTCTACCCTGGTGTTAACATTGGGGGAGGAAGCATGATGTATTCACATATTTCCTCTTCTACCCTGGTGTTAACATTGGGAGAGGAAGCATGATGTATTCACATATTTCCTATTCTACCCTGGTGTTAACATTGGGGGAGGAAGCATGATGTATTCACATATTTCTTCAAGCCTGGTGTTAACATTGGGGGAGGAAGCATGATGTATTCACATATTTCTTCAAGCCTGGTGTTAACATTGGGAGAGGAAGCATGATGTATTCACATATTTCCTATTCTACCCTGGTGTTAACATTGGGGGAGGAAGCATGATGTATTCACATATTTCTTCAAGCCTGGTGTTAACATTGGGAGAGGAAGCATGATGTATTCACATATTTCCTATTCTACCCTGGTGTTAACATTGGGGGAGGAAGCATGATGTATTCACATATTTCCTCTTCTACCCTGGTGTTAACATTGGGGGAGGAAGCATGATGTATTCACATATTTCCTCTTCTACCCTGGTGTTAACATTGGGAGAGGAAGCATGATGTATTCACATATTTCCTATTCTACCCTGGTGTTAACATTGGGGGAGGAAGCATGATGTATTCACATATTTCTTCAAGCCTGGTGTTAACATTGGGGGAGGAAGCATGATGTATTCACATATTTCTTCAAGCCTGGTGTTAACATTGGGGGAGGAAGCATGATGTATTCACATATTTCTTCAAGCCTGGTGTTAACATTGGGGGAGGAAGCATGATGTATTCACATATTTCTTCAAGCCTGGTGTTAACATTGGGAGAGGAAGCATGATGTATTCACATATTTCTTCAAGCCTGGTGTTAACATTGGGGGAGGAAGCATGATGTATTCACATATTTCCTCTTCTACCCTGGTGTTAACATTGGGGGAGGAAGCATGATGTATTCACATATTTCCTCTTCTACCCTGGTGTTAATGTTGGGAGAGGAAGCATGTGGTATTCCATATTTCCTCTTCTACCCTGGTTTTAGTGCAGCTGATTGTATTTTTTTCCTGTCATCTTCTACCCAGAAACAAAGATATTCTGTGAAATGTTACTCTCTAAGAACAGACAGGCCAGGCGGGCCTGTGTGCCAAATTCTGAACCCTTTGAAGAGATCACTTGTTCACTTCCTCTACTCTCGAATGATGACATGGTTAGTGCACTAGGTGTCAGTTCAATTCCCAACAGAGGCAGCATTACTTAATGTGTGTGAAACATTATAAATATAGCAGACAAACAACAAATATATCTTTTCAATATCAACTGTTATACAAAACAAAAACTGCCCATGTATTCAGTGACAGATACAGAGCAACAAACATTTTCAGTTGACCATGTCCACAAAGTTGCAAACAGTTTAACAGGTCAAAGCGAAGAAGTTCAATTAGTGAACAGAAAAAACATTTTGTTACTAAATGTCTTGCCATCTGTCCTCATCGTATTGTTCCACACATCAAATCACGGTATATATTATCTAGGTCTAGATTTCTGTTTAATACAATTAATACAATCTGATGTACAACATAATGTGTCTGTTTGCTTAGTTCATGGAGAATAGTCATGATTCTGACCAAACTGTGCGGTCTTACTCCCAATCTGGAGTATATATATTCTTTAAAGAAAAATACTCCACACGGAAAGAATTCAGAATCACGATTGGTCTTTCTTTTCCCACTCAAGGGACCTGAGACACCTCAGACTTATTCATGCTTTCATCTCCTACTCTTGGGTGTAATGTTTTCAGTCTTTCCTCTCCTACATGGAGTGTGTGGAGAGCTAACCTACTCTATCTCTCACTGAATATTCATGTATTACACAGAAATATCAATTGGAAATAATTTGAAGTCACTAAGACAGTTCATAAATAGAACACATATATTGCTTGGTATCTCTACTTAATTCTTGTACTTCTATAAACGCCAAACAATCTCTCTCTCTCTCTCTTTCTCTCTCTCTCTGCGTGTGAGTGTGCGCATGTGTGTGTTTATCAACACTCATATTCACACACGTGATCTCAAACAGTGACACATGGAGCTTCTAGCTGACAGTTCTCACCTGGGTTGAGCAAAATGATAAACTTAAGGCACATGTACTCGTTCAGGTCCAGCTTCAACTCCCGGCCCTTCTTGACCAACTCAAACACCTTGGCCCTGACATCCCCCAGTCCTAACTTGTCCAGAATATCTAACCCGATCACGTCTCCGCTGGGCTGTTGGCAGAATGAGAGAAAGCAGCTTAAACACATGTTTTATGACTTGTACAATGAGAGAAAGCAGCTTACACACATGTTTTAGACTTGTACACCAACACAATGAGAGAAAACAGCTTATATATTTTGGACTAATACATACATCTGTGGTGGATTATCAGCAGTGTTTGGAGGGTTTATCTTCCAACAAGGTTAGCCTGGCAATGAAGTGACATTTTGTCAGACTGCTCACCATGTTCTACCACCAGCAGCTAACCTAGCAAGATGAAGAAAGTCTGACCATGCAGTCTGTCTCCAATCTCGAGAAAAGCAAATCCTCGAACACGTTTGTCCGTATGTAAAGCAGTCCTTGAGCAGGGCCAATCTGCACAGTGCCACAACAATGTGCTCGCTGAGTTGACAGTTACATTGCATTTTATTTTTTTTGGTGCTGGCTTTGACCTTGAGCGTAATCCACTTACATGCTACAACTTATGAACGCACTGGACTGATTTTTGTGAGGGTTAGCTGTCCCTATAGTTAATTGTCTTCCATCATTGGGCAAACATCTGACTACACAGATTCTTGTAATTTACTGTAAATTACTTCCTAAGTCAAGGACACGAAGTCAACATTTCTGTGCAAATGACCGGTGTATGGAATAAATCCACTACGCAGCGGACAGAAAAGAAAGTGTAAGTATGTTAAACCTATCAGCCACACAATCTCTATAATGGATGTAGCGAGACTGCATGCAAACAAAACAACCAACGCCAGGGCTGCGCCAATGTACGCCCTCAAAGATGGGCTGAGAGTAGGAGATCAAGCCAGATACCTGGCAAACTTGTGCAAATCTGGATAGTGCAATGGGCTGGGAAGTTGGTAGTAAGCCTGCAGGGCCATGCTTAATATTCTAACACAATCTGAATGTCTCAGAAAAGGCCAGACATTGCAGTGCACTCTCACATCCCACACAGAAAGCACACATGTATGTTTATCGTAATGATCTCCCACCCCACACAGAAAGCACACATGTATGTTTATCGTAATGATCTCCCACCCCACACAGAAAACACATGTGTATGTTTACCGTAATAATATCCCACCCCACACAGAAAGCACATGTGTATGTTTACCGTAATAATATCTCACCCCACACAGAAAGCACATGTGTATGTTTACCGTAATAATATCCCACCCCACACAGAAAACACAGATGTATGTTTACCATAATGATCTACCACCCCACACAGAAAGCACAGATGTATGTTTATCATAATGATCTCCCACCCCACACAGAAAGCACATGTGTATGTTTACCGTAATAATATCTCACCCCACACAGAAAGCACATGTGTATGTTTACCGTAATAATATCCCACCCCACACAGAAAACACAGATGTATGTTTACCATAATGATCTCCCACCCCACACAGAAAGCACAAGTGCATGTTTACCGTGATGATCTCCCTGCCCCAGACATTGTGAATCTGGCGGTAGATGAAGTCCAGAATCAGGATCTCGCTCCAGCTGTTGTGCAACAGTTTCATCTGGTCCTCAACCTGACAGGGCAAACAGCAACTACAATCAATATAACAGAAAATAACACGTTGGCTAAAACATAACCAATATGGTGGATGAGGTGCCAGGGAGGTTTAGGTCTTCACCTCTACCCCATTGGTTCTCACTGACGTCACTGCATTTGGGAGTATAGTAAATGCTCTGTCTCTCTCAGAAGATATCGAAGAGTATGAATATTTATTGCTGAGATGGGTCCACAAACCTCTCCTTTTCCCCTCTACTATTATCATCTTTCATAGTGCCATTGGGATTTTAGATTCCTCCAGTCACTGCCACATGTACTCATTGATTTGTTTCCTTGTGCATTAGATGACCATTGATAGACAGTATCCCATCTCCTGTCATCAACCTCAATGCTCCCCCTGAAGGCAGCCTTTTCATGTCCCTTGTACACGAGCATGGTCTGAACAGTAGAGCCATTTCAGCTTGTGAAGGTGTCATGACTGTGTGTCAACCATTCTGACCAGATTCAGCCAGATTGAACCTTCCGTAGGGCTGACTGATAGTTGTGACGGCTGTCTTATTGACTGGAGCCTGAGAAGGACATGTGAGAGCTGCAGTGACCGCCTCCACTTCCATTCCCATACTGGATGTCATGTCTGAATAAGCTCCATACTGCTCTGATCTTGCCCCACCACATTGCTGTGAAACATCATCTTGATTTCTCATCTCCCTGTTCTGATCTTACCCCACCACATTGCTGTGAAACATCATCTTGATTTCTTATCTCCCTGTTCTGATCTCGCCCCAACCACATCGATGTGAAACATCTTGATTTCTCACCTCGCTGCACTGATCCACAAGTTAAAAAAGGTTAGTTGCACATCCTTTACAGGACATCACAGTCAACCCCTGCATTTTGTGGCAAGGCGGTCTGTTGACAAATCGGCTGCAGCTGTGTTTTCAACACAGTATGTGAGATTACGAATTCTAATGTAACCCCTTCGCAAAGGGCTGGCTCTCCACCAGTATAAACTATTAATAAAATTAGACTTGCATACATGTAATGATGTTTGTAAAACCAGGCAATCATCATATTTGGTAGGGAATGTAGAGAGAGATGTCATGGCTTGGCAAAATTAGAGGTTACAACAAATGATAGATGACAATGGCCAGAGATGGCAATAGAGCACACTGATGGTTAGATACCACAGGTCTACAAGCTCAAGTATGAGGATAGAGCTGGAGGCGATCACGGCAGCAGTGAGGTGGATCATGGTCAATACAGCTGCTAGAGCAATCTGGTGTCTGATTCTCAGTCTGTATGAGTTAAAGCTCAACATGGACAGCTGTGGACACCAAACATTGACCACTCTACTCTACAGGGACTTACACTGGTATACTGTCTGGGTCAGGCAGGAGTGCCAAGTCACAAGCCAGCACTTTTAACAACCAGAATGCCAGAAGTTTGGGGGCACACACTGGATAAGGCAAACTCTCTAAAGATTATGTACAGATGGATGCTTGTCGAAGGTACGACAGATGAAACATATTTAAGGATGTTTGAATTTGTATACAAGCATGAGTCTGTCAAGAAGGGATGTATGGAAGGAGGAATATAACATGTTTACAACAGAGTGCTACTGAACGATTAGCATCCGCACCATATGACATCTGCTGTGGGAGACGAAGCCTCTATGGCTTTTCCCGGAGTGCTGAGATGTCAATACGTGAATCAATCAATTGCAACAGTGATCTTTCTGTGAGCTGCACACTTACTTTACCATCACAGACTGACTCCAGTGTGTAATGGATAGAAGACTAAATGTATGGCCACAGAAGGACATATAGTATATGGACATGTGTAATGGATAGAAGACTAGATGTATGTCTAAAACAATATTCTGGACATACACAGAAGAAAAAGAAGAAGAAGAAGAAGAAGAAGAAGAAGAAGAAGAAGAAGAAGAAGAAGAAGAAGAAGAAGAAGAAGAAGAAGAAGAAGAAGAAGAAGAAGAAGAAGAAGTAAAACAGACCTTAATTTCTTTGAAGAACATGGAGCTGCGTGCCCACTCCACCATCAGAAACAAAAGCTGGTCCACCATGCGGCACAAAACCGGCAAGAACTGCTCAGGACTGGCAATGTCCGTCTGAGACAGCTCGTTCTGCATGAAAGTCACCATCTTGTGCTTGACCTGGTCAACAACGTCAAAGCATGCAGAAATATAAACACCTGTAGATTCAACATTCAACAAGTATATAAGAACAACATGGTAATCAGATCTGGCTGGCAAAATGAAACAACGTATAAGACCTGCGGACAACAAATACTCTCATGGATGCCCTTGAGCTACAGGGGTCCACCAGGGAAGCCAAGAACTGTGACAATGTAACCGGTCATGCATGTGGCCAGAGGTGACTCAGGAGGGTTGGCATGGGACTGGCTACCTCAGCCAGTAAACACCAGCGGTTACATCCAATTAGTCAAGCACACGTCTGCAGGGGGACCAACATGAGTTGATTGATGTTTGACATGAGTTGACTGAGGACTGGGATGAGTTGACTGAGGGCTGGCATAAGTTAATTCAGGGCTGGCATGAGTTGACTGAAGGCTTATACTCCATTGGGAGACCTCTTCTTCTTTCGTTCGCTTGAAATATGTCTATAACTGCAATGTTGTCTCTTGTATGAATCTAACAGTCTTTTTTAGTTCCCTCAGCGGTCCATAGAGTTTATCTTCCACTGTTGTCTCTCTAGGCCAGAAGGTTCGCCTGGATATGTTGTAGTTTGGGCAGTCCTGGAGTATGTGCTCTGCTGTCTGCGACGCCAAACCACATGTGCACATGGCTGAGTCACCAATCTTGAATTTTGTATACATGTGGTTGCATAATCTATTCTGTCCTGTTCTGGTCTGTCCATAACGTGGTAGTCACCTTGAGTAGGGTTTGGTGGCCTTCTGACTGATTTTATCATTCTTTTCTTTTGGTGGAATGTAATGGGCACATCAGGCTGTTCTTCTTTTGGAGATGAAAGGCAGAAGAAAACATGGCAGTTCACAGACTTCAGGCCAGGAGAACTGTCACTACTGTCATTTATTGCTAATATAGTACCTTGCGGTGTATGGCAGAGGGGTCTTTGAGCCTGAGGAATTAAGGCCGCCTGGCTAGTGCAGTCGCCGTCTTCATTAAAAACAATCCCACTAGGATGAGGAACTAACCCATACTCCAGTTCTCTGGGTCAACTGTAGTCCCAGGCAATCATTAAAACAACCAACTAGGATGAGGAACTAACCTATACTCCAGTTCTCTGGGTCAACTGTAGTCCCACGCCCTCATTAAAACAACCCACTAGGATGAGGAACTAACCTATACTCCAGTTCTCTGGGCCAACTGTAGTCCCATGCCCTCATTAAAACAACCCACCAGGATGAGGAACTAACATATACTCCAGTTCTCTGGGCCAACTGTAGTTCCACGCCCTCATTAACCCCTTTACCGTGGAAAAAAAAATTTTTGTTTGTTATGCAAACTCTGTATTTTTTTTCTTTCATAATTTGATATGTTATGTTGTCCTGGCAAAATAAAATGTTTTTTTAAGTGAAAATGAGTTGTCTTTTCATTATCATCATCAATATCACTCTCATCACTTCTGCCACCAACTGCTTCAGAATCAGAGCTGCCATCATTTTCACTGTCCAATTCGCTGTCTTCAGAACTAGAAGTAACTTCATCATTGTCATCAAATAGTAACTCCTGAATTTTTTCTTTCGTAAGTGGACGTTTACGACTTGTCATGGTGTTCTGTTTTATTCGAAAATTAGCATCTGAAAAAAGAAAAAAAATATGAAAACCCAGCCATGTTGTTCATGCACGTACTCTGTAGATTCCAAGCTTGCTAATAAAAACTATGCAAATACATGCCCATAGGATACATGTATGTACGCATACATCTACACAAGCTATACTATGCATAAATTATAATCATACTACAAAGTTATAAATTATAATCATAATAAAATCACAATAAAAAGTTTTTTGTTCTTTCGTACCTTTTTTTTCTTGTTTACTGTCCACTTTCACTTTTGGCATCACGTGATGACCTACTTTTATCTTCCGCTGTTGAACTGGCTGTTGGATTAGCCGCCCTATGCATTTCCTATGCTATTTTTGTATTAACACAAGTTTACTCGGGACGCACGGCACACAGAAGACTTTTACATCTGATGACGAGTTAACTCGTGATGCACGGTTAAAGCCAACAATTTTTATGACGAGTTAACTCGTGACACACGGTAAAGGGGTTAAAACAACCCACCAGGATGAGGAACTAACCTATACTCGAATTCTCTGGGTCAACTGTAATCCCATGCAATCATAAAACAACCCACTAGGATGAGGAACTAACCTATACTCCAGTTCTCTGGGTCAACTGCAGTCCCACGCCCTCATTAAAACAACCCACTAGGATGAGGAACTAACATATACTCCAGTTCTCTGGGTCAACTGCAGTCCCATGTCCTCATTAAAACAACCCACTAGGATGAGGAACTAACATATACTCCAGTTCTCTGGGTCAACTGTAGTCCCATGTCCTTATTAAAACAACCCACTAGGATGAGGAACTAACATATACTCCAGTTCTCTGGGTCAACTGTAGTCCCAGGCAATCATTAAAACAACCCACTAGGATGAGGAACTAACATATACTCCAGTTCTCTGGGTCAACTGTAGTCCCATGTCCTTATTAAAACAACCCACTAGGATGAGGAACTAACATATACTCCAGTTCTCTGGGTCAACTGTAGTCCCATGTCCTTATTAAAACAACCCACTAGGATGAGGAACTAACATATACTCCAGTTCTCTGGGTCAACTGTAGTCCCATGTCCTTATTAAAACAACCCACTAGGATGAGGAACTAACATATACTCCAGTTCTCTGGGTCAACTGTCGTCCCAGGCAATCATTAAAACAACCCACCAGCATGAGGAACTAATCTATACTCCAGTTCTCTGGGTCAACTGTAGTCCCACGCCCTCATTAAAACAACCCACTAGGATGAGGAACTAACATATACTCCAGTTCTCTGGGCCAACTGTAGTCCCATGTCCTTATTAAAACAACCCACTAGGATGAGGAACTAACATATACTCCAGTTCTCTGGGTCAACTGTAGTCCCAGGCAATCATTAAAACAACCCACTAGGATGAGGAACTAACATATACTCCAGTTCTCTGGGTCAACTGTAGTCCCATGTCCTTATTAAAACAACCCACTAGGATGAGGAACTAACATATACTCCAGTTCTCTGGGTCAACTGCAGTCCCATGCCCTCATTAAAACAACCCACTAGGATGAGGAACTAACATATACTCCAGTTTTCTGGGTCAACTGCAGTCCCAGGCAATCATTAAAACAACCCACCAGGATGTTAATTCCTTAATGATCATTAAGCATATGATGTTAGACCATATTTTCACAGGCCAAATGGCACTTGACAGGTGATGTCAGTATCACACCGACCCGACCACCTGGGCTTCAATTTCCTGGTATCCCTGTCAGGCCAGCATCTGGCCACTGAGCTACTTTAGCTCCCAGACAGACCAGGAAAGAGTTGACAAGTAGAACACATGCTTACCTCTGTTTCGTCCAGCAAGGTGGCTTTGATCTCGCTAAGTAACGGCGACAACACTGGGTGTTCTGTCTGCCCGGAGATCACAGAGGCCTGGAAACTTCTCAAGGCTTCTATCACACTGGGGTAGTTGGGCTCGTGTTCCGCCATGCCAGACCCCAGTAAGTTGTTGCCACCTAAGGGGGCATGTCTCTGCTGAGAAGTTCTGCCCACGGGCTGGTTCTGGGACATGAGAAAGTCTGGTAAGGCTTGTGTGTGTTGTGGTTGGTGACGGATGGGTGGACTTGAATCTACCCGCTCCATGATGTTGTTACCCTTGTGGTGGTGATGCTGCTGCTGCTGTTGTTGTTGTTGCTGGTGGTTTCTATGGTGCTGAAGGTAGTAAGTCTTTGGGCTGAGTGGTGACTGTGGAACTGCTGTGATATGGACAAAGTTCTGGGCGAAGTCCTGAGGTGATATGGGCACCAGAAGATGAGGAGGAGGTTGGTGGTGGTTGTTGTTGTGTGTTTGGCGGTGTGGATGAGCCGGGGGTGGCGAGGAGCTCACCGTGTGGCACCCTCCGGTGGATGTGGTAATTGAGGCAGAAGATGTAGGGGCGGCCGCCGAGGCTGACAGACACGCAGGGCCTGGGATAAGTCCTGAGATTAGGTTCGAGGTAGCAGAGTTTGACACAGTACCAGCGTACATGTTGAGGCTGGTCTGCAGCACGTGAGGGTCAGGTTTCACGTCCTCGGGAGACCCGGGCGAGCCAACATCTAGCAGCCCATTTGGCCCAAGTGATAGGTCACTGCCAGGTATGACATGTGTCTGCCTGGCCGCCTGCTGCTTCAGTGCCCTGTCTCTTTTGTACATGGGTCCAAACTTGTTTCGCCCACCTCTCATACGATCAGATCGGACAGCTGCAGAATACAGCAAACGATGAGTCACAAACACAATGTAAAAAGTAACAATTTAAATACACATCGTCATTTATTTAACACTAAAATAACGAGCTGATACTAAAAGCAACATCAAATTTGATTTAATATTAAGTCAGAAAGCAGAAAATTACAACTTAGCTTTAAAAATAACAACATCAAAACTAAAAATATTTATTGAAAGCTACTTTAGGTGCCGCCGAATAGAAACACAAAACATGACTAGCAGGCTTGACGAAAGGAGAGGAAAGAAATCTTTTAAAAATCACACATTGATACATGTGAACGTTGCAACTATAGACTTTATCAACGAAGCTATCTCATTTTCCATTTCTAATTTGTGTGCATTGTTTTACTTTGAGATCTAAAGTTAAGTATTCATGTTTCATGTCTTAATTTTGTAGTTTTTTCCTGCTTGTTAATAAAGATGGCCAAAACGCTCGCATGTATCTGTGCGTTTTTCTTCACACCAAGCTTCCAAATGTCTATGCGACCTAAATGAACAACTCAAGGTTTGTTAAATAACTTCATTTTAAAAAATTAAGATAATCACATACAATAAATCCTCAGTCAAAGCCAAGAACAGACTTGTAAAGTGTTACTTAGAAGCTGGAATTTATTAAAAGACAGTCTTGTACAGAGCAAATGGAACCAGAAGAAGAGGTTGACCAAGTAAACGATGAACAGAGAAAATAACATGGGTATCTCAATATATGAAGGCCATAAATGGGCACTCACACACTGTTTATACGTCACCTTGACACCACAAGGTACAAGAGATGAGATGAGTCATCTGTGATGGAGACAGTCGAAAGAATGTTATATAATGACGACATAAATACACAAAGCAATCATCAAATCTGACCTTCCAACTTCATGCCGACGCTGAGACATTTCTGGAAGCGACAGTATGGGCATCGCTTGCGCTGACTCTTGTCGATCTGGCAGCTGCGGTTGTCCACGCAGGAATACACTTTCTTATTCTGGACTGTCCGCTTGAAGAAACCTATAAATAGTGACATGCCCATGTACAATTTTTATAGCCACTATGCATTCATAAACACAAATAACAAATGAAGGCTACAACTGGCTACTGTAACAAGTTGAGTCCAGTCCAGTACACCTGTGACGAGTTGAGTCCAGTCCAGCTCACCTATGACAAGTACAGTCCAGCCCACTTGTGACGAGTGTAGTCCAGCCCACTTGTGATGAGTGTAGTCCAGTCCAGCCCACCTGTGATGTGTAGTCCAGCCCAACCCACTTGTGATGAGTGTAGTCCAGCCCAGCCCACTTGTGACGAGTGTAGTCCAGCCCACCTGTGACGAGTGTAGTCCAGTCCAGCTCACCTATGACGAGTCCAGCCCAGCCCACTTGTGATGAGTGTAGTCCAATCCAGCCCACTTGCGACGAGTTGACCCTCATACTCTCACAGCAATCTCCATATGAAAGTAGTTAAATTACCTGCCTTAAAGGTTGTGGGTTTGATTCCTGTCTTCGGTTCATGAGTGCAATCTTCTAAAAAAAAACAAAAAACTGTGGGGTCAAGGACTGAGCTGGGACGCAGAGGTGTTTCCAAGGCACCAGTGACAGGTTATATACTGGCCAAGACCTAATGACGCGTCCTCGTCGAGCGTCCTGGGCAACAGGTCCCTTCGGGGTCCTGGCTAAAGTCAGTAGGATCGCTGATTCCTCCGAAGTCGGAGAGTGTCTGCCTGTACGGCAAGGAGCCACCAGTCTGCACACCAATAAGCCAGACATGGGACAACGGATACTCATGCAAACCTCAGGTCCTGTATGACATCACACTGATGTTGGACAACAGGATGTCTTCATCCGACATACAGGACTTCGTGTTGGAGCTCAAGCCAACGAACACGAGCAAGCAAGCGAGCGAGCAAGCAAGGACGGAGCTAGGAAGTTTGTGCTTTGTGTACCACTTTCCACCGGCCGTCTTGCAGAGAAAGACTGAGCCATGCTGGATAAAACCCAGAGCAATGAAGTAGATCCTCTCGCTTTTACATCCTCTCCCTCATATTTTATGCCCCCCCCCCTCCCCATAACTGTTTTTTGGAGGTTTCAGTCCCGTCACCCCAGCACTCACGATTGTAACTCTCCGTTTTAAGTGCTCAAGCTTGGCAGCGGACAGCTCCTAACATCTGTCCCCTATACTTTCCTCTCTTAGACGTAGAAGAGTTCTTTCCTTTATGTTCTAATCTTCCATCATTCCAACTAGGTTTAAATGCGAACATTAGCAAGCTTCTATATTTTTGAGTTGTTAAGAATCAACATAATAGCACCCAGGACAATACTATAGGTTTTCCATTCTCATATTCAACAAGTCCAAATACTAAGGTGCCAGTTGCAATCTTATGTCTGTCCCGCCTTTTCTCTGAGCACTGAACGAACGAACGAACAAACAAACAAACAAACTTTTTATTTTAAAAGGGTAACAAATTGGGCACACAGGCCCGTCTTACATTCGGCCCTTTCAATCACTCATCTTTCATTCATCAAATGTGCATGTTACATTAAAATAGGGGAAAAAAACATTGTCAAATGGATTTTGTAAGCATAAACAATGCATATTACGCATGATACATTCACATGAAAAAACAAAATAAAACATTATCAAATGAAAGTTGTAAACATAAACAGTGCATATTGCAATGTTGTGAGACACATCCCCCATCCACCCTCATATCCCGCAGCCACCAACACATCCCCCACCCACCCACACATACCTCCACACACTCACACAGAACCAGGCAAACATACATGCCGCCACCCACCCACACACACAACCTCATACACCAAGAAGAAGAAGAAGAAGAAGAAGAAGAAGAAGAAGAAGAAGAAGGAGGAGGAGGAGGAGGAGGAGGAGGAGGAGGAGGAGGAGGAGGAGGAGAAGAAGAAGAAGAAGAAGAAGAAGAAGAAGAAGAAGAAGAAGAAGAAACCACACACACACATACCCCCGCCAACCCACACATCCCGCACCTATCCACACACATATCCCGCACTCTCACAATTTTCCCCACCCACCCACACACACATCAGCCAACCTACACCCACTCACCCACCCAATATTCGCCACCTCTCAACTACACATCCCCACCTATACACACAAAGGCCATAGGCTGAGTGTAGGCCAGCTTCTCTGGTCTCCTATTTTTGGAGGAACTACTATTTTTATTTCCTTGTGTGTGCCACTGACTCCAAATACTTCAGAATCATTGACTCAAGATGATTAATTGTAACTATCACCTGGTCAACACCATTTAACAGTGCACATACATAGACATTTAGTGATATGAGACTACGCCTGGCAGCCTCAAAATTATAGGAACGATTTCCATGTGTTTTTTAATCTACCAACTGCTGTTAAAACTCACGACAGAACATTACGTGCATAATATGATACTGACCTTTACAACTTTCACAGGTGAGGAGTCCATAGTGGTAGCCGGACACTCGATCGCCACAGACAGGACACTGCTCGTCCTCCAGCCCCAGCTTGACGTCTTTGTAGTCCATGTCCAGGATGGAGCTGGCTGATCACACAAGAAAGTTACATGTAACAAATGTACATGTCTTCATCACACAAGAGAGTTACATGTAACAAATGTACATGTCTTCATCACACAAGAGAGTTACATGTAACAAATGTACATGTCTTCATCACACAAGAGAGTTACATGTAACAAATGTACATGAATTCATCACACAAGAGAGATACATGTAACAAATGTACATGTCTTCATCACACAAGAGAGTTAACATGTAACAAATGTACATGTCTTCATCACACAAGAGAGTTACATGTAACAAATGTACATGTCTTCATCATACAAGAGAGTTACATGTAACAAACATATGTCTTCATCATACAAGAGAGTTACATGTAACAAATGTACATGTCTTCATCACACAAGAGAGTAAACATGTAACAAATATACATGTCTTCATCACACAAGAGAGTAAACATGTAACAAATGTACATGTCTTCATCACACAAGAGAGTTAACATGTAACAAATGTACATGTCTTCATCACACAAGAGAGTTACATGTAACAAACACACGTCTTCACCACACAAGAAAGTTAGATGTAACAAATGTGTGTGCCTTTGTCATAAAATAAAGTTACATGTAACAAACATACGTCTTCATCTTTGTTTTATTTTAAAAATCAAGCAAAACTATAACGATTTGAGTTACATTTGTAGGGAAAATGAACTTTGTTTTGTCTATTAAAATTAGAAGAGAACAGTGTAACTAGAAAAGCCTTTGTCTGGAATCCACACGTCAAAAGAAATAAAGAAAGATATAAATTCACATCGCAAAAGAAAGTGGCAAAGATGTAAATTCACATGGCAAAAGAGAGGCAAAGATGTAAATTCACATGGCAAAAGAGAGAGGCAAAGATGTAAATTCACATGGCAAAAGAAAGAGGTGAAGATGTAAATTCATATGGCAAATAGAAAGAGGCAAAGATGCAAATTCACACAGCAAAAGAAAGAGGCGAAGATGTAAATTCACATGACAAAAGAAAAGGGATAAGATGTAAATTCACATGGCAAAAGAAATACTCATGGGGAAGAGAAGTAGAAACAGACATGAATAAAATGTGTAGGATATGGATGCAGCAGCATGGGATAGCTAAGTACTGGAGGGATTGGAGTGAGTGGGTTGAGGTCCTCTGTCTCAATGTGGGAATAAAAGTAACAGAAAAAGAAAGGCTACAGGACTGTGTGCTGCTATCCTGGCAACATTTCAAAGAACCTACCCACAACTGTATACACAAAGTATGTGTTAAAGATGGAAGGCAGGTTCAGTCTTTCACAATGCCATGTGAAATGTGAAGTGGCAACCCAATAGTATAACTATCACAATTGTGACGTACACAGACACTGCCCAGCCAACACTCTTGACAGGCTAAACACTGAAGACAGAATACTGCTGCTGGACGTGCCAGGGGTTCTGTTGAGAGAGAAATCAACTGGGGACTATAGCACCCACCATCCAACCCTGTGGTTGTGGGTTCGAACAGCATCGGGTGAACTTGTATCACTGACCTGGCCTGCCAGGTTGACCCAGCCCAACATGGACACTAGACAATATCCTGGGAAGTGAAGGTGATCAGCAAGACACTGACCACATCACCAGCTGACCACACCGCCGACTGACCACACCACCTGCTGACCACACCGCCGACTGACCACACCACCTGCTGACCACACCGCCGACTGACCACATCACCTGCTGAGAGCTGATTGGTCTATACAAATATGGGGATAGCACCATGTGACCAATGCTCCTAACAAATGTGCGTTTAAAAAAATGTGTAAATGGGTCCTTTACTAAAAAAACAAGGTAGCCACTATTCAGGCCTTACAATTAAAAGCCGTACTTGATTGAGAAGCCAGAAACCGAAGTGTTCAGATGCAAATTCCTTTTGTTCATGACTAAAACAGTGAAAATCTATGAAAAGTACTTTCCTATGTCCAAAGTAAGAACAGTATAGTTAGTTCATAAATAAAAGAAGAGAGGCATGGCTGGTGGGTACAATTATAGTCTTGCTACATAGACGTAAATCATGGACAGTCACACAAAAAATAATGTAGCGTAGCCATGGAAAACGTGAGACAGACTCTGTGTGTGTGTGTGTGTGTGTGCGCACGCGCGTGAGAGAGTACAGGTGTGTATGTCTGCATCATGAGCACATGCTGGCAAGACTTTGCTGTAAGCACAATTTCTGTCCACCCTTTGATTCCCCAACGATGTTGCTCAATTCACAACACTCAGTTGGGTTCACTGTGTATCATCATCGCTGCACTCTAGACATGTCCATAGTTGCCCAGAGCTCTTCCCAACACCATCAGGGTACAGCATTTAAATGCACCGGTTGTGCAGTAATTGTTGAGCCTACTTGCACACTTATTGTGCTGCTGAAGTCCTATTTCTTGGCACAATGTCCTTTGTCTGTTGCCACAATGTCCTTTGTCTGTTGCCACAATGTCCTCTGCCCGTTGCCACAATGTCCTGTTTGTTGTAATTGTACTCTGTGTAAAGCTATCCCCACTGTGTGCAGTTCCTATCATGTCCTCCAAACTGTACAAGACATTTACAGACACATCACCACCAAGTGGCTAGCAGCTTTCCCTTGCCTACCAAGTGTCTCCATAGTGATGTGGTTATGCTCCTTGGGTTCGATTCCGGGCTACATCTTTCGGTTCACGAGTGCATTTTTCTCTGAGATTCCTGGGGGTCATCGCTGGAGCTACGGAGTTCATGCTTTGTGCACCACTTTCGGCAAGCTGCCCTGCGGAAAGAGACCGAACCATATGGGATAAAACCTGGGGCAATGAAGTCAATCCTCTCTACTTTTAATACTTGCCTACTAATCTTCTTGACACATGCGCTCACCAATAATAATAATAATAATAATTTATTTGGCGTTACTCTATTCATTTGCTTATTGTTAAGTCCTTGCTGTGTGACTCAAATTCTACAGCGGAAAGAGTTGAGCAATCCCAGCAAACTCATTCTTCTCAACATCAACATAATCAAATACATACTGAACTGGTATTTATCAGATATAAACCCAATTTAAAAAATACATCAGTTTTGCTTAAAAAAACAACAACGAAATGTAGTTGGGACATACTAATCTTTCAGATAAACAAAATGAATTACTTCATTTACGACAAAAATGGCCTTTCCTAATTCATCAACACTGATAGATTTGTTTGTTCCAATGTACACACTCAGCGGTAACAGAGTACCGTTTTTTTGTGCTAATTCTGGGAATCATAGACATGTAAATTAAAAGGGAGTTTCTTCCCTTTCAAATACAGCTTAAACTCGATCACATGTCGGATAATTAGTACTTCACAATCAGTGATTCTCAACATGTGAAGAATGCCCCCTCCCAGAAATAACTTAACTACTTCCAATCTACTACTAATTTTACTATTACTGTTTTTACTACCATATCTACTTTTATATCTATATCAATGCCACCCACTACCACTACTTCTATTATTGAAAATACATAGTATTGATGTTACTTCTACTACTACTCCTAATAATAATACTGTTGATGTTATCACTGCTGAGACTACAAACACTACTGCAGCTACTAATACTACAATTGCTGATGCTACTAATACAATTGTTGATGCTGCTAATGCTAAAAAAATTACTGTGACTAATGCTACAAGTACTACAGCAGCTACCAATACTACAAATAATGCTTTTGCTAATAATACAACTAATACTACTGTTAAAATATTTCTGCTGCTGCTACCAATACTATTGATGGTGTTACTAATGATAAAATTACTAGGGCTGATGCTACTAATACAACAGCTGATAACTACAAATACAACAGCTGATGCTACTAATACTATAAAAAATTACTGCTAATGCTACAAGTGCTACAGCAGCTACTAATACTACAAATACCACTACTGCTGCTACTCTTACTATAATACTACAAAAACTTCTTGTTCTACTAATACTACTACTGCTACCACTAATACTGCAAATACGACTGTTACTGTTACTAACACTGCAAATACTACTACGGCTTGGTCTCGAGGTATGGTGTCCGCCTCGAGTGCTGGAGGTCCTGGGTTCAAGCCCCGGTGAGGGCCGGTATTTTTTCATGTGGACTTCTAGTAACAAAATTTCCCCTGGTCTCTGGGTAGTGAGATCGGACGCCCGTGTGTATTGTTGCACATGTAAAACATCCCTTGGCAGTTGGAAATCAAAAAAGTGTCTAATTTTGCCCTAATGGCGCTGCCTGGGCAAAATTTCGAGTTAAAAATTTACCCAAAGAACTTCAGGACCCTCGCCGGTGCTACGGAGTTCGTGCACTGAGCTGAGATTCTCCGGACTCAGGCTTGAATTAGGAGTAGAACGGAGCACTTATGGGTTACACCTGTGTGCCGTGATGTTGATCCGTCAACTAAACTAACCTATACTATACTACTACGGCTGCTAGTTCATATCCAACACACCCAGTTTCCACACTGATCTGCTACCTAGAGCATCCTTTAATATCTATTTTTTTTTTCTGCACCCCCCTCCACCTCCCTGGCTGTGCCAGTTCAAATCAATATCAATACATTACTGAAATTGACACAACAACTCAGTGTCCACTCCTCACTAATGATTTGCGCAATGCCCACTTCTGCTCTACGTTCTAACAATGGGAAAGTGCAAATTACTTTTATAATAACAGGAGTGTACACAGAGGCTGAAGGAATGTGTACAATTATCACCTTCTCTAATACAACATATAAACTATCACATGAAATCATCTATTTCACGTATAAATTTGAGTTGTTTTAGACTGGTGTGTTACATAATATTGTTGCTACTTACGTGTAACACTAAACAGTTAGTTGTGTGGCCTGTACAGAATGTCGCAATCAACACCAGCATTAACTGGCTGTCTGTTATTTTCTTGGCAATTTACGTTGAGTAAGTTTGCCATTGCTGGCTGAATGGCCAATGCTCATATCATTGTGAACAGCAACACAAAGCCATCTGCTCCCAAATCACCTGTGGCAGACTTCAGACCAGTAATGTCAGGTCTGGGAAGCCATACTCACCATTTTTGTTGTATCTGAGTATGTATTCTAGAATCATGTTCTCATTCTAGCACGGTCTTTCCCATCCTCTCTGTTGTTGCTGAGTATCCAATCTAGAATCATGTTCTCATTCTAACATGGTCTTTCCCATCCTCTTGTTTGCCCACCTAAATCCTTCCCTTAAGGATTGTTTGTGCGGAGGTCAGCGTGGCCGGATGGATAAGAGTACTAACTAACAGTGTGTTGATGCCGTGGTAAGGGGCTCAACCCTTACACCTGTCAGTTGCACTTAAGTGTTGACTTCTCATTTCTCATCCTTAACTTGGGAATGTAAATTACAAGTACCTCAGAAATAGGAATAGGTTCGCCTGATGACGAGGAACACTGATAACAGGAAAAGCTAATCCACACATAAAAATTAGTCCAGTGGACTGGAAGTAGTAGCACAAGCATGCACTACACTTTAGTTCAAAGTGAGCAAACACAACAATAAGGCAAGATTGTTTGTGACTGTGGATATATCTGAGGTGCAATGATTGATTGATTGATTGATTCAGATTGATTGATTGATTGAGGTGCAATGGTGATGATGCAGACTGAACTGAGTGTTGTGAATTGAGCAACATGGACATGGTCAGTCTCGTGCCCCAAACCAGACTAGCTTTCAGAGCTTGACTACTGATGAAAGTGGTTCTTCTTGGCCTAAGTGCGTATTCTCTAACATAAGTGTTGGTTCTGTGTTCTAAGTAGATGCATCAAGAATCTCAAGAGTAAAATTTTAAAAAAACCATATATTCATAACATCAATAATACTGAGCTGTGGAAGAGAATAACAATTATGCATATGTGGCCTGTAGTACTACATGGCTACAAAACAAGGGCTCTAACAAATAAGGTGAAAAGAACTTGGCAGATTTTGAGATGTGGTGTTATCACAGGATGTAAAGTGTAAGCTGGACAGAAAATAAGTGAAGAAATTTGAAATGACATTGAGGAGACAGAAAACTACTGAAAAATATAGGGGGGAAAAGTGGACTCTATGGGCCTATCAACTGTCGAAAATCCAGAATGGCACAATTCAAAGAGACAGAAAACAAATATCTAAGTGACAACTACACTACACAGGATTGTGAGGGCACTGGGTTCAGACTTATCCTAATCTGACAACATGGGACAGGAGTGACAAATGACTACAACACAAATCTTCCAACTGACTAACTTCATGGTAAGGATAACAGCAGATGTGCAGATTTCATTATTACCATTAAACCCAGAAGTCACAAACAAGAGGTTTCACAATTTACTGCTTGACATATTTTGCTGCATATATCTGATCTAGTCAGGTGCATACTGCAGAATTATATATCACACGAAGTGAATAGATGAACCATATTTTGGTGGAATATTTAACTCTATCACTGATACTCTTTATTACTTCTGAAGCCTCATGGCGAAGGACACTGACAACAGGGAAAGTGTGATCTACTCAAATTCAAAGCAAGCAGTTGGTCAGAAGAAGAAGACATACTGTCTGTATGTGCTGCATGTTTTTCCAATTGTAAATGCAGACTGAATATGAAGTCCATCTGTCTGCATTACACAGGTTTTAAATGTTTCAGCTTATTTAAGTTTAAGTTATCACTTGTTTGTTGAATATAGTATACAAAATGCCTTTTCTCTGTTAACTTTAAAGCCACAATTTATCGGGTGGTGAGACATAGCAGAGGTTGAATGTTTAGAACCTGTCGTCTGCATAGGAATTCTTGAAGGCTGATGAACTCTCTTTTCCACCCATATTTGTGTATGGTCGGTTACTCGATTTGCAAATTGCTGTTGTATTCTACCTATGTAAGTGCTTGGCAAACCTTAGATTAGTTCAGAATGGTTTGATATTGATTCTCAGAAAGCAGGAATGAGTGTCCAAGTAATGACATTTCACTTTCTTCACGTTCTAGACAGTCACAAAGTTATAGAAACCCAAGGTCAGGTAAACAACTATCTGAGACACAAAGAGTTAATGTATGAGCCAGAAGTCTTGTCTATTAAGTTTAGAGCTTTTATTATTACTAGCCCATTATGAATTAATCATGTTTATTGATTTTTCAACATGAGATTCTTAGCTCATTCTGATCAACCCACTCCATTGCAAGTAACACCACCGAGTGGTTGATAATATCTATGTCATTGCCACAAAACCATGTTATTCGAACAGTTTGGTCAGATAGAGAATGTAGAGCCACTTAATTACCACAATGGGCTATGTTCAACGCTGGAATTCAATACTGTTGTGGATGCTATGGTTTGACAATGTCGATTTGTTCCCTGCTACTTTATTTTGGCCTCCCTCCTTTCTTTTGTCATGTCCACAGAAAAGTCCATATTCAGTATAGTCTCAGTCTTGTCCACATTAAGTTCCACTTTTCTCGATGTGACATCCTTAAACAAACTACTGTGTATTATTACTACATGCACAAATCATACACCTGCCTTTCACTGTTTTTACAATCTAGTGATGTTTAATTGTTCATATATTGTGAGTTTCAGTTATTTAGTTGTTTTGAGATTCCAGAGTTCCAGTCAGGGATATGCACTACTGACGAGCTCAAACGACAGCGAAACTCAAGTCTAGTGCTTCCACTCTGGTGTGGACAAGGCCCAAGGTTTGTACCGGAATATGACCAGCGTTGCCAGTAGTTGGTTGTGCTCAATCTTCAAAGTTTCAGTTATAACTTTATTGGTCATGTTAGTGTTTAGGCAGGTTGAGCGAGGTCAAGGTTATTATTTTTTGTTGTAAATACCTTACCAAATTAGTGTTGTTCTTGACAAATATTGTTATAACCTACTTCTGTGATCAATGTCTATTCTGGTATCGGTCAGAAACAGGATGGTTCGCTTGAAGTATTCACTGATACCTCAGAGATTTCCTTTGAGGGTTGCTTCGGTCAGCCAGATTTCCTCCAACAGTTTGGCAAAAGAGTTATAACCAAATTTTCTGATGTGTGACATATCTAAATGTATTTCATCTATTATTATTTTACTTAGTAATAGAGCTGAATATTGAAGAAGGCTGGCTATTAAAGACGATAAAGCAAAGAAAATTGAAATATTTTGGTCACTTGAATCGTCACGACAGTTTGAGTTTGGAAAGAACAATAATGGAGGAGTATATGTCTGGGAACAGGAAGGCCAAAGAGAAGATGGGTGCAGGATGTGGCGGATGATCTCCAGATGGGTGTATGGACGCGTGACATCTTGCTTATGATTGAGAGGTTTTCCCAGAAGGTTGTTATGGGAGCAAAGGACATGCTACTGAATGAATGAATTACTTTACTTAGTTATTATTACTATTATTATATCATTTTAAACTGGGATTTCTGTTCCCCTGTCTGAGGTCTTTACAAGCTATGTATGTATGTACATATGTTTGTTGTTATAAACTGACATGTGTGACATGTTTAAACAGATTTAATCTGTTATTACTTATTTTTATTAATAATTATTAATTATTATTACACGTTTAATAATATATTATTACAGTCAAGATCTATCTTATATAATAAATATCTATGAACGCAAAGAAGAAGAAGAAGAATAAATATCTAGGACAAAATTAAAAAATATCAGCTTGTTTAGTTTCTTAATGTGACAAGTTTCTTAGTTTTATATTAGTCTCATGACTAATATTATGTCATATATATAATATATGTTATATTATTATATATCATGTCTAATGGACTATTGATTGTCTTTCTAAGCAACTTCCTTTCTTTGAGGGTTACTGCAACCTCGCTGAAGTGTGAAATTAATGCTCTATCAATTAAAAGATTACAACGACTTGTTAAACATTCTGAACGGAACGGTACGGGCCCTAAGTGAAAGCGCGAAGTTTACGGGATACATTGAAACCAAAAATATCACAATGTGAATGAATGTCATACAAGGCAGCCACGAGGGATGACAGAACTGTGGGTATTCCCCGTCTATTTCCTACATCTAAACATCTAAATAACAACACATCACCACACAAGAAGCACACACAATACCATCAGGGTCATCCTTGGAGGAAACTTCATCAATCTCCTGTAAAATAACGTGCGACGATCCCGCCGGAGCAGCCTGCCTATGCGGGTGTCCCAGGTTGTTGTTGTTTTTGCCGACCCCAAAACCGTGCTGGCCATCGTTTGACCGCTCGGGAGACGCGTCCTCGATAAGATCCAGAATTTCGCTGGTCTCGATCATACCACAAATGAATTCTGCAGGATATTTAGTCTAGATAAAGTCATATTTTGTTGAGACAAGGCTCACAGCTGATCAGGTTTGGTCTCTTCGCTTCTGCAACTCCAAACGCCAGTTCCTCCACTCGAGGTCTACTGCGCATGCGCCAACCGCGGCTCTCTGGACGATATAGGTCAGGCTGAGATAGCAGTAAACATTCGAATGGAGTTCCGCCCGCTTTCCAAATATATCATTTAAAACATTTAAACTTGTGCAGGACTACTATATTATTTTCCCAACACAAACATAAACAAATCACAATTTTATACCATGTTAATATGCATAACACTTTAAATTAACATTAAATTGCTATTTTTAATATTAGTGATTTCATAACATCCTGTCGATTTCAGCACATGCATGCAACGTGCATGTTTTCAGCAGGTTCCCAAATGTGTTGCCTGTCTCTTAACGGGAACGACCCCCTAAAATGACTCACAAAAATTAAGAATTAATCTATACTCATTTCAGTTTGTGACGTGCATAAAAAGCTAGTTCAATCGTTTAGTGATTTATGGGACATTAATTTTATTTAACTCTAGAATGCATCATGCCACTTGTATTGTGTGATTTTACAAATAATAGCGGAAACTGCTTCATATAGCTCGTTACGGGAGGGGCTATGGGTTTGTGGTTGGAACGAAATCTATCTCTTTACTCTGTAGGATCAATCGGTGATAGCAGTCTCCACAGTCACGGTTGGCGCCAATGGTTCTCCAACAGGGCCGTGCGGTAGATTTTCTCAGTATGATGCCGCCCCTCCTTCGCTGCTTATGCCGCTCCCTTACGGGGCCGCCTCTTTGTATCATTGCACGGCACGGCCCTGTCTCCAACATGCTCTTTGTAATGATATAAACGAACGTCCGGACGTAGTGCACAGATATAGACGGACGTCCGGGCGCAGGCTGCTATGTTTTACATCTTTCATGTCTTTTGCACGACGTTGCGTTTACCCCCAGGTTGAAGTTTACGTGTAGTAGTTTGTCACTGCTTTTTGAACGAAAGATCAACGTTTAAATCCAATTGACCGCTTAGGAAATGAACCCATTACCCCACCATAAGCACACATGGAGTTCTCAGAGCCAACGTTCTTAAAATTTCGGCCACCCTGATCTCCGAGAGCTCCTATTGTTGCTTACAGATAACGAGATAAGATCACAAATGGAGTTTAAGTGATTATTGACAAGAGGATTACTATCCACATCACAGAATAGTATAGAAAAACTAATAACCTCAACCAACAGAATAGTGAAAATCACAACTGATATCTTAAACATAGCAAAAACAAAGATAAAGCATACAGATAAAACAACCATGGAGAAAGAAATATTTGTTAATGAGGAAAAATTGGAGGTGGTGGAAAATTTGGAATATCTTGGGTCATTGATTACCAACAACGGTGACACAATGAAAGAAATTAAAATCTATTGCTCTTCAAAAATAAATAAAAGTGTATAAATTGTGTCGTGGGAATTTATACAGGTATTACAATATTAATGCACTGCGAACAGTTTAAGCCTGCCTCCTTTTTCCTTCACCGACCACAACCCTAGTGTCAAAGGTTATTGTAAGGCATGGTATCCACCAAAGGCTCGTTCATGGAACATGACAGAAGCAACAAATACTTACTCTTGTTCAGGATGTAATCGGCCACAACCGCCTCCTCCTCTCTACAAACAATGGCGTCAAGAGTTAGTCCTCCTCCGTAAGATCCCGCTGGGTTCATGAGTTCTGGCATGTTGCCCCAGGCGGTCTTGTGATCACTGTGGAGACACAACGATACAGGCTGACTTGGTCAGGGTCTTACATTGTTGAGAGCCACCTAATAATATTGGGTTACAGCGAATTATGCCAGGCAGTAAACTGTGTGTGTAAATATCAACATGCATACTCTTAAGCAGCATCGGCGGCGGCGGCAGAGTCGGCGAGGGCGGCGGAAGCGAGGGTGGCGGAAGAAGAAGAAGAAGAAGAAGAAGAAGAAGAAGAAGAAGAAGAAGAAGAAGAAGAAGAAGAAGAAGAAGAAGAAGAAGAAGAAGAAGAAGAAGAAGAAGAAGAAGACAAACGCTTTATTCGGCTTACGAGATGACGGGACATAATTAAATATTAATATTGTCTTACTTATTAATATTGTCTATATTGGGTGGCGGGGTAGAGGTATTTCCCTATTAAATGAGAGGTAAGGTGCTCCATTCCCTCCGCTAGTTTACAGGACACCCTTGGGCGAGCTGGAGTACCCGTTTATCCCCCCCCCCCCCCCCCCGATCAGGGTTACGTGAAGCCATGCGTGCAGGTGGTGCATGAAGTTGAAGAGCAGCCAACAGATAGTTGTAGGTTATGGTCTCTAGCTTCACGACGGTAGGCAGAGGATCTCTTTTTTTTTGGGGGGGGGGGGGGGGAGAGAGAGAGAGAGCATGGCTACGGTCATCGACCAGTATGGTCGCTGCTAGGAAGGAAAGTAATGGCAAACTACCTTCTTTACAGATGCCAAGAATATCGTGTACTGCAGTCTTATCGATAATCAGATCCACGAATCAGGTGATCGAGTGTGATGGCAGAACATGACCGCCCACGCTTATCGGCATGACACATGATGGATAGATTGTCTTACGCGATGAAGGGACATAATTAGATATTAATTTCGTCTTAACATATGGAGGGACATAATTTGATATTAATGTTATCTTACTAGATGAAGGGACATAATTAGATAAAATTAGATATTAGTGTTGTTTTAATCTACGAAAGGACATAATTAGATATTAATGTCGTCTTGCCAGATGGCAGAAAATAATTAGATATTAAAGTCATCTTACCAGATGGAGGGACATAGTTTAAAATTAATTATGTCTTACCAGAGGGAGGAACATAGCTTGATATTAATGTTTCCTACTAGATGAAGGGACATAGTTATATATTATTGTCGTTTTAATCGACGAAAGGACATAATTAGATATTAATGTCGTCTTGCCAGATGGCAGGAAATAGTTAGTTAGTTAGTTAGTTAGTCGACAGATCATCCTCATTGCACATCGAACCATTCAGTCCATAAGTGCTCGGATCCCCTCCTCAGCAAATCCCGCAGCGTGTAGCGGCTAACGACGCCAGTTCTGTGTTGGTTTATCAATCTTCTTTGGCTTCCTGCGTAGTGTTCTTGTTTGGCCACACCTCTTTTAATTTGCTGCTCTCGCAGTCTGGCCATTGTTGTAGATTCACAGTCATCACTTGGTTCTCGCAAAAGTCTTGCTTCTCGTAGAGCATTCAGAATGTCGGCCTGGTCCATGGCGCGCCAGCCCTCCACAGTAGCCTCACCTACGAGCTTGTCAGCCCGCTCATTTCCTTGTACTCCCGCATGCCCTGGCACGAAGATGAAACTAATCTTTGCCAGTCGAGACCGCTCCAGAGGCAGCAACCATTCTTTTCGGATCTACCCCTCCTCTATCCTCTTGATCATGTTCATTGAGTCGCTAAGGAAACAAGCCCTAGTGAATGTCTGTGTCTCGAGCCATGTTATTGATTTACTTACTGCCATGACTTCCATGGTCAGGCTACTTGTGGTTTCAGTAAAAGCACCAGAGTCCTCCTTCACAATTCTCCCTCCGGCCCGAGCTGGCAGGAAATAATTAGATATTAATGTCGCCTGTCGAGATGGAAGGAAATAATTAGATATTAATATCGTCTTCCCTGATGGAGGGACATAGATCAGTCTGTACCTGCAGTTTAAAAAAAAATATTGTCTTACCAGATTTTTTTTTTTCGCTCGCTCGCTCGCTTTGAAATCAAGCGTAGTATATACACATTGTTTATAGTAGTGATGGACTGGATTTTGCGTGTGGATTTTTTTTTTCAGTATATCCTTTCACAGGACATCGCTGTCAACATCAGCATCTTTCAGCTGATTGTTGATTTCTTGGCAAGATTACGCTCAGTAGTTTGCCATTGCTTTCTGAGCGACCGGCTCACATACCCCGTAAGTTACCGACGCAGACAGAACCGCTACCGATTCTCGCGCAACGTCACGTTACTGACGATAGTATACGAGATTACGGAGAAAGCCGTGTAACCTCTGGACCAGGAAGACCGGCGCGTGTGGATTAGCTTTCCCAATTAACAGTGTCCCTCGCCATCAGGCGAACCCACTCCGACTTCAGAGGTATCTTACCAGATGAAGGAACATAGTTTGATATTGTTTTCTAACTAGATGAAGGGATTAATTAGATTAACTTAAAAACAGGGGGACGCGGGGGCCTCAGGGTGTCCCTTATTAGACCCTTATTAAACAAATTTAAACAAATAATTAAATTAACTTAGCCCCAAAATTGAGAATCACTTCTCGGCGTTTTGGCTAAGATCAAAGTGTAGTATCTACACTTGATCTTGCTAGGGCCACGTGCAGAGGAGGTCATCCAATTGATACACAGGGTCGTGAGGACCTGATGGGGCGGCTCTGCCCCTGGGGGAACCACCAGCCCTTATAAAAAATATTTAAAAATTGAGAATATTTGGTGTTTGTCCATTAAGAATGAAGACCTGTGAGAGACGTCAGATGGTGCGTGATGGTGGAAATGATCATGTGTTCACATGCGTAAATTGTGGACGAACATTTACAGCGTGAGTTGGTTAGATCAGTCACATTCGCTACCGCCTTTTATTGTATAACACGATGTAACAATCAATCGTCTGTCGACTGGCCGGGTGCCACTCGTAGTAGTTATTTATCATTTATTCTGTATTTCACTTGATAGAGAATAGTTGACTTCTCGCTTGTTCTCTTTATTTGATGTATACCCCATTATTGTTCTATTTTTATACCTGCTCGAGGTATGGGTCGAGCTGACAGACCCACACGCAGTCATCTGTACAGCCAAATGGAATTGTATCTGGCTAAACAGACAGGCAGAGAAGTAGATAGGAGAGAAACAGACAGATAGGTAGATAGTGACGTAGGTTGGTAGGTGGGAAGACAAGCGGAGAGGCTGTTGTTGGTTGGTTGGTTGGCTGGTTGGTTGGCTGGTTGGTTGGTGGATTGGCAAGTAGGCAAGCAAAGAGACAAATAGGTGGATAGATATGTAGATATATAGGTAGGTTTCTGAGGAAAATGCAAAGAATACCATGGACATACAGAAAAACCAATGACCAAGTACTACAGGAGACAAATTCTTCTTCTTCTTCAGCGTTCCCAGCCATTGAGGTTCTTTGCTACAGATACAATCCGTCTCCATTCGTCTCTCTGGTTGACCTTCTCTTGCCAGTCGCTGATTCCAAGTGCTTGAAGGTCTGTATATATATTATCTCTCCACCGTCTTCTTGGTCTACCTCGGGGTCTACGGTCATTTATTTCCTGAGTGTAAGCGAGTTTTGTTTCCCTATTATCTTCCATTCTTTCTATATTCCCCAGCCATTGTAGTCTATTAGCCTTCATGATAACAGTGATTAGCGGGGACTTAAACAGATCATAAATGTCTTTGTTACTTCTTCTTTTCCACTCTCCACTTTGTGTATCCCTAATGGGTCCAAAGATGCGTCTTAAAACTTTGTTCTTAAAGGTTTGTAACAAGGCTTCGTCTCCTTTCGTTGTACTCCAGGTGTCAGAGCCATACAGCACAACTGGTCTGATCAGTGTTTTGTATATTGTGATTTTGGTGTTACGAGACAGCGCCTTTGATTTTAGCAGATGTTGTAGTGCATAGTATAGCTTATGTATCTGTTTCGTAACAAAATGGTTTTTACAAAGGTGGGAATGTTAACCCCACGCTTCAACCCCCAACCCGGAGGACCAGGGTGTTTCTCTTTGTCTGTTCTCTATCCTTTGACCTGTCCGGCTTGGGAGGCCCTGCTGGTAGCTACGATACAAGCTCCCCCACCACGACAAGGTGGAAACACCATCGGGGGAGACAGGAGACAAATGACAATCGTAAATTGATTAGAGAAATTAGACGTAGACTGTCACAATTTTTTGGACATGTTATAAGAAGAAATGGATTGGAGAACTTAGTGACAACTGGCAAGATCGAAGGGAACAGACCAAGAGGAAGACCGAGAGGAAAATACCTGGATGGCTTGGCCACATGTCATGGACGAGACAGGAACACTGAGCTGATCCACGACTCTGGTGATCGAGTGAAATGTCGAGTCATGACCGCCCAGGCTTTCCGGCATGGCACATGATTGACTGAATGATTGATAGGTAGGTAGATAGGTAGTTTGTTAGGCAGATAGGCATTTACTCAGTTGATTAGTTATGCAGGTATACAGACTGGTAGGTAGGTAGGCAGGCAGGCAGGCAGGAAGGTAGGTAGGTAGTGTCACGAAAAACACCGTGATTAACCAGTGATGACAATAAAAGGCGTTCGGATTAACGACATGTTCGAGGCCACAGGTTGTTTCAACAAATACAGAGTAAAACAGTCGGGGTTGCAGCTGCACGTGTTTACATCTGGTGGGCGTAATAGGAACATTCGGTGGTGAGTGAGATGAATCTATACACCACTTTGACAGTTCATAAACAGGTCGGATTCAAGCGGAAGTGCCCAGCTCGGGAGAAAACAGTCCGTCTGTCATTTAGAGTTCCGGACTTCAAGCGAAATGGCGGCTGTGATAGTCACCATGACAGAAGATTGGCGGCTTGTTATTGAAAACTGTTGTTGGGACCATACAGTAACTCGCTAGCTTGTTGTGGATGTCAAAACATGGGAGGACGAATCTGAAATTGATTAAGCCAGTGGAGATAGATTCCTGACAAGAGATGATCTGCCCATAATAACACCTGTGTGGACATAAAGAATAACGTCACGTGACCAATTTTAGGCGTTTGCCAAAAACCCGATTTGGTGACAACTAGTGTAACTCGAACCGTTGATCTAGGTAGACGTGCTTTGGCACTGCAGTTAGGGAGTTAAGAACATCTAACGTGTGCGGGATTAATTAGATTTATTTTACACGTGCCTGTCATGGCAAACTTAGATGTGATTGAGTAAACTGCAGTGCCGTGTAAGGTAGAACCTATTATATAATTAGTTCTAATTAATATAGGCAGTAACCTTGTTAAAACTAGAGTGTGATGATTAGCACTGTTAGTGGAAAACTAGTTAGAGTAGTGAAGCGATAATTGGCTCTGCTGGGATGAATAGGATAGCGGGGTGATATTTGGAGAGATTTAAGATGGGTTGGGAGATGGGGAAAGTGTCCAATGGGGGGATCTTTCAGTGGGTTGCCCACTGAAGTTTTGCACTCTGTTTATGGGTCTTTCCTTGTCATCGCCTGATTCGGACGTAGGTGAGGAGCTAATATGCTCAGTGACAGAGTTTAGTTAGCTGTAAAATAACTGAGCAAGGCAATAGGCTTACACTCAGCCGGTAGGATCAGTGACTAGTATATCACCAGATGTGTTGTTTCTCTCACAGGTTCCCTACCAGTTACGAGGAAGCTCAACACTGTTTTAGAAAAGGTGCAACGCCAATTTGAAAGAACCTCAGTTGAACAGTAACCTGTTTCTTAAGGAAATTAAATAACGCTAGAAGGAAGATGGTTCACCTAAGATGGGTGATGATTGTTGATGCAACTCACAGCATAAGAACATTGGTACCTAAACAAGAACATTAAAATATAATAGTCACATGGTGTGATATATTCTAGTGAAATAGTACAAAAGACATGATACTTGAAACTAGATAGACACTAGTTAGGATCAAGTATATTAACAATAACAGTGATACCTAAATACTCACTACAAAGGATTTGTGCATTCTTTATGAACGATAGGAACTTATGTGTAGTGTGCAACCGGTCCATGATCAGCTGTAATTTACAAACAGTATCTATTTCGGATGATCAGGAAGATGGATTACCAGGTAGCTACAGATGACAGTCGGTGTCCGGCAGGAGAGATACAGTACCGGGTGAGATGGACTTGTTCTGACTTAACGTGCTGTGGTGTGCCCTTGCAAGGATGAACTGACTATGCTATTATCTGAGGGTCCGATCCTACACATATTATAGAACACATCACACATTTTCTTCGCATACACGTCTCACGTACATTACACTTTTCTTTTAATAAATTAATCTTTATTAATTTTTAGAAGCAAGAGTTGTTGAATATGTTGCGTGGGGAAGAATGAGAGGGGCATAGTACGACAGGGATAGAGAGAGGAAAAGGTGTCCATGAACTGAAGGAGTGTGTTGGACGGAAGCTGGTGGATTCTCCAGGATATTGATAGGGAAAAAAAAAATTATAATGTGGGTGTTGACTCCCCTCACTCCAGGGACGACACTTTAAAGGAAGACACGACAGGTAGGTCGGTCGGTCGGTCGGTCGGTCGGTCGGTAGGTCGGTCGGTAGGTCGGTAGGTAGGTAGGTAGGTAGGTAGGTAGGTAGGTAGGTAGGTAGGTAGGTAGGTAAGTTCGAATACGAGGGGGCTTCAAATCAAAACCTTAATTTTGTGTGTGAATATATTCTGGGGAAAAAGAAAGTAAAGAACAAATATATCATTTTTCGATGAAGTCACCACTGCGTTCATTGGAAGACTCCCAGCGTGGATAAAGTGCTTGGATTCCTGTAGATAAATCGACTCTGGGGTCACTGCTCGGTG